>BJKM01001037.1:18855-121051 GCA_015082035.1 Chaenogobius annularis | reverse complement strand
AAAGCAGGACTAAAGCAGGAAAGCAGTCTTAAAAAGCAGGTCTAAGCAGGACTAAAGCAGGACTAAAGCAGGACTAAAGCAGGACTAAGCAGGACTAAAAGCAGGACTAAACAGGACTAAAACAGGACTAAAGCAGGACAAGCAGGACTAAAACAGGTCTAAAAGGACTAAAAGCAGGACAAACAGGCTAAAGGACTAAAACAGGACTAAAAGCAGGACTAAAACAGGACTAAAAGAAAAACAGGACTAAAGCAGGTCTAAAGCAGGTCTAAAGCAGGACTAAAAGCAGGACTAAAGCAAGGACTAAAGCAGGTCTAAAGCGGCAGGACTAAAGCAGGACTAAAGCAGGACTAAAGCAGGTCTTAAGCAGGCTAAAGGCAGGACTAAAGCAGGACTAAAGCAGGACTAAAGCAGGACTAAAGCAGGACTAAAGCAGGACTAAAGCAGGACTAAAGCAGGTCTAAAGCAGGTCTAAAAGCAGGACTAAAGCAGGACTAAAGCAGGGACTAAAAGCAGGACTAAAGCAGGACTAAACAGGTCTAAAGCAGGACTAAAGCAGGACTAAAGCAGGACTAAAGCAGGGACTAAAGCAGGACTAAAGCAGGACTAAAAGCAGGTCTAAAGCAGGACTAAAGCAGGACTAAAGCAGGACTAAAGCAGGACTAAAGCAGCTAAAGACTAAAGCAGGTCTAAAGCAGGAACTAAAGCAGGACTAAAGCAGGTCTAAAGCAGGACTAAAGCAGGACTAAAGCAGGTTCTAAAGCAGGACTAAAGCAGGACTAAAGCAGGACTAAAGCAGGAAAAGCTAAGCAGGACTAAAGCAGGTCTAAAAGCAGGACTAAAGCAGGACTAAAGCAGGACTAAAGCAGGACTAAAGCAGGTCTAAAGCAGGTCTAAAGCTAAAGCAGGACTAAAGCAGGACTAAAAGCAGGACAGGACTAAAAGCAGGACTAAAGCAGGACTAAAGCAGGCTAAAGCAGGATAAAGCAGGACTAAAAGCAGGACTAAAGCAGGTCTAAAGCAGGCTAAAGGCTAAAGCAGGACTAAAACAGGACTAAAGGTAAAAAAGGACTAAAAGCAGGACTAAAACAGGACTAAAGCAGGACTAAAGCAGGACTAAAGAGGACTAAAGCAGGTCTAAAACTAAAAGCAGGACTAAAAGGATTAAAGCAGGACTAAAGCAGGACTAAAGCAGGACTAAAGTAAAGCAGGTCTAAAGCAGGTCTAAAAGCAGGACTAAAAGGACTAAAAGCAGGACTAAAGCAGGTCTAAAGCAGGACTAAAGCAGGACTAAAGCAGGACTAAGCAGGTCTAAAGCAGGACTTAAAGCAGGACTAAAGCAGGACTAAAGCAGGACTAAAGCAGTCTAAAGCAGGTCTAAAGCAGTCTAAAGCAGGACTAAAAAAGCAGGACTAAACAGGACTAAAGCAGGTCTAAAGCAGGACTAAACTAAAGCAGCAGGTTAAAGCAGGTCTAAAGCAGGTCTAAAGCAGGACTAAAGCAGGACTAAGGCAGGACTAAAAGCAGGACTAAAGCAGGACTAAAGCAGGACTAAAGAGCTAAAAGCAGGACTAAAGCAGGTCTAAAGCAGGACTAAAGGCAGACTAAAGCAGGACTAAAACAGGATAAAAGGCACTTAAAGCAGGTCTAAAGCAGGCAGGTCTAAAGCAGGACTAAAGCAGGACTAAAGCAGGACTAAAGCAGGTCTAAAAGCAGGACTAAAGCAGGACTACTAAAGGCAGGACTAAAGCAGGACTAAAGCAGGACTAAAAGCAGGTCTAAAGCAGGGTCTAAAGCAGACTAAAACAGCAGGTCTAAAGCAGGACTAAAAGCAGGACTAAAAGGACTAAGCAGAACTAAAGCAGGTCTAAAAGGTAAAGTAAAACAGGACTAAAACAGGTCTAAAGCAGGACTAAAGAGGTCTAAAGCAGGTCTAAGGACCAGGACTAAAGCAGGACTAAAGCAGGGTCTAAAGCAGGGACTAAAGCAGGTCTAAAACAGGACTAAACAGGTCTAAAGCAGGTCTAAAGCAGGTCAGGACTAAAGCAGGTCTAAACAGGTCTAAAAGCAGGACTAAAAGCAGGACTAAAGCAGGACTAAAGGACTAAAGCAGGACTTAAAAGCAGGACTAAAGCAGGACTAAAGCAGGTCTAAAGCAGGACTAAAAGCAGGACTAAAGCAGGACTAAAACAGGACTAAAGCAGGTCTAAAAGCAGGTCTAAAGCAGGTAAAGCAGACTAAAGCAGGACTAAAGCAGGTCTAAAAACAGGACTAAACCAGGACTAAAGCAGGACTAAAGCAGGACTAAAGCAGGACTAAAGCAGGACTAAAGCAGGACTAAAGCAGGTCTAAAGCAGGTCTAAAAGCAGGACTAAAAGGACTAAAGCAGGACTAAAGCAGGTCTAAAGCAGGACTAAGGTCTAAAGCAGGTCTAAAGCAGGTCTAAAGCAGGTCTAAAGCAGGACTAAAGGCAGGACTAAAAGCAGGTCTAAAGCAGGTCTAAAGCAGGACTAAGCAGGACTAAAAGGCAGGGTCTAAAGCAGCAGTCTAAACAGGACTAAAAGCAGGACTAAAGCAGGACTAAAGGGCAGGACTAAAGCAGGACTCTAAAGCAGGACTAAAGCAGGACCTAAAGGCGAGACAAAGCAGACAAAGCAGCGTCTAAAGCAGGTCTAAAGCAGGACTAAAGCAGGTCTAAAGCAGGTCTAAAGCAGGACTAAATAGGTCTAAAGCAGGACTAAAGCAGTCTAAAGCAGGTCTAAAGCAGGTCTAAAGCAGGACTAAAGCAGGTCTAAAGCAGGACTAAAAGCAGACTAAAGCAGGTCTAAAGAGAACTAAAGGTCTAAAGCAGACTAAAAGGCTAAAGCAGTCTAAAGCAGGACTAAAGCAGTCTAAGCAGGACTAAAGCAGGTCTAAAGAGGTCTAAAAAGCTAAAGCAGTCTAAAGCAGCGTGCTAAAGCAGGACTTAAAGGCAGTCTAAAGCAGGACTAAAGCAGGACTAAAACAGGACTAAAGCAGGTCTAAAGCAGGTCTAAAGCAGGACTAAAGCAGGACTAAAACAGGTCTAAAGCAGGTCTAAAGCAGACTAAAGCAGTCTAAAAGCAGGTTCTAAAGCAGGACTAAAGCAGACTTAAAGCAGTACTAAACCAGGTCTAAAGCAGGACTAAAGCAGGTCTAAAGCAGGACTAAAGCAGTCTAAAAAGGTCTAAAAGAGGTCTAAAGCAGGACTAAAGCAGGACTAAAGCAGTTCTAAAAGCAGGTTCTTAAAGCAGGTCTAAAACAGGCTAAAAGCAGGACTAAAGCAGACTAAACCAGGTCTAAAGCAGTCTAAAGCAGGACTAAAGCAGGACTAAAACAGACTAAAGCAGGTCTAAAGCAGGACTAAAGCAGGACTAAAGCAGGACTAAAGCAGGACTAAAGCAGGTCTAAAGCAGGACTAAAGCAGGTCTAAAGCAGGCCTAAAGCAGGCTAAAGGACTAAAGCAGGACTAAAAAGCAGGACTAAAGCAGGTCTAAAGCAGTCTAAAGCAGGACTAAAGCAGACTAAAGCAGGTCTAAAGCAGGACTTAAAGCAAGGTCTAAAGCAGGACTAAAGCAGGACTAAAGCAGGTCTAAAGCATTTCTAAAGCAGGACTAAAGCAGGTCTAAAGCAGCACAAAGCAACTAAAGCAGGTCTAAAGCAGGATCTAAAGCAGGACTAAAGCAGGACTAAAGCAGGTCTAAAGCAGTCTTAAACAGTCTAAACAGACTAAAGCAGTCTAAAGCAGGAGGACTAGCAGGCAGGACTAAAACAGGTCTAAAGCAGGTCTAAAACAGACTAAAGCAGTCTAAAGCAGGTCTAAAGCAGGACTAAAAGGACTAAAGCAGGCTAAAGCAGGACTAAAGCAGGACTAAAGCGTCTAAAGCAGGTCTAAAGCAGGAAAAGCAGGTCTAAAGCAGTCTAAAGCAGGTCTAAAGCAGACTAAACAGGACTAAAGCAGACTAAAGCAGGTCTAAAGCAGCTCTAAAGCAGGACTAAAGCAGACTTAAAGCAGACTAAAGCAGGTCTAAAAGCAGACTAAAGCAGACTAAAGCAGGACTAAAGCAGGACTAAAGCCAGACTAAAGCAGACTAAAAGGCAGGTCTAAAGCAAGGACTAAGCAGTCTGAGAAAGCAGGTCTAAAGCAGGTCTTAAGCAGACTAAAGCAGACTAAAGCAGTCTAAAGCAGGTCTAAAGCAGGACTAAAGCAGGACTAAAGCAGGTCTAAAGCAGGACTAAAGCAGGTCTAAAGCAGGTCTAAAGCAGTCTAAAACAGGACTAAAGCAGGTCTAAAGCAGGTCTAAAGCACTAAAGCAGGTCTAAAGCAGGACTAAAGCAGGACTAAAAGCAGGACTAAGCAAAGCAGGACTAAAGCAGATAAGCAGTCTAAAGCAGACTAAGCAGACTAAAGCAGGACAAAGCAGGACTAAAGCAGTCTAAAGCATCTCTCTAAAGCAGGTTCTAAAGCAGGTCTAAAACAGACTAAAGCAGACTAAAAGCAGACTAAAGCAGGCTAAGCAGGCTAAAGCAGATCTAAAAGCAGGACTAAAGCAGGTCTAAAGCAGGCTAAAAGACTAAAGCAGACTAAAAGCAGGACTAAAGCAGGTCTAAAGCAGGACTAAAGCAGGTCTAAAGCAGGTCTAAAGCAGGACTAAAGCAGGAACTAAAGCAGGTCTAAAGCAGGACTAAAACAGGACTAAAGCAGGTCTAAAACAGGACTAAAAGCAGGACTAAGAGGTCTTAAAGCAGTGACTAAAGCATCTAAAGAGGACTAAAGCAGACTAAAGCAGTCTTAAAGCAGACTAAAGCAGTCTAAAAGCGACTAAAGCACAGACTAAGCAGGTCTAAAGCAGACCTAAAGCAGACTAAAGGCAGGTCTAAAGACTAAAACAGACTAAACAGACTAAAGCAGTCTAAAAGCAGACTAAGCAGTTCTAAAACAGGACCTAAAAGCAGTTAAAAGCAGGACTAAAGCAGGTACTAAAGCGGACTAAAGCAGTCTAAAACAGGACTAAAGCAGGTCTAAAGCTAGACTAAAAGCAGCTAAAGCAGTCTAAAGCAGGTCTAAAGCAGGACTAAAGCAGGACTAAAGCAGGTCTAAAAGCAGGGACTAAAGCAGGACTAAAGGTCTAAAAGGTCTAAAGCAGGTCCTAAAGCAGGACTAAAGCAGTCTACTAAGCAGGACTTAAAGCAGCGTCTAAAGCAGGACTAAAGCAGGACTAAAGCAGGAAAAGCAGGACTAAAAGCAGGTCTAAAACAGACTAAAGAGACTAAAGCAGGACTAAAGCAACTAAAGCAGACTAAAGCAAGGTCTAAAAGCAGGACTAAAGGCAGGACTAAAGCAGGTCTAAAGACAGGTCTAAAGCAGGTCTAAAGCAGGACTAAAGCAGGACTAAAGCAGGTAAAGCAGACTAAAGCAAAAGCAAGTCTAAAGCAGGTCTTCAACAGTGTAGAGAGCTAAAAGCAGGTCTAGAAAGCAGACAAAGCAGGACTAAAGCAGCATGTCTAAAAGCAGACTAAAGCAGACTAAAGCAGACTAAAGCAGTCTAAAGCAGGACAAAAAAGTTCTAAACCAGGACTAAAGCAGGTCTAAAGCAGACTAAAGCAGTCTAAAGCAGGACTAAAACAGGACTAAAGCAGGACTAAAGCAGGGTCTAAACAGGTCTAAAGCAGGACTAAAAGCAGGTCTAAAAGCAGCAGGTCTAAAGCAGGACTAAAGCAGTCTAAACAGGACTAAAGCAGGACTAAACAGGGACTAAAGCAGGACTAAAACAGGACTAAAGCAGGTCTAAAGCAGGTCTAAAGCAGGACTAAAGCAGGACTAAAACAGGTCTAAAGCAGGTCTAAAGCAGGCAGGCAGGTCTAAAGCAGGTCTAAAGCAGGTCTAAAGCAGGACTAAAGCAGGACTAAAACAGGACTAAAGCAGTCTAAAGCAGGTCTAAAAGCAGGACTAAAGCAGGACTAAAAGCAGGACTAAAGCAGACTAAAACAGGACTAAAACAGGTCTAAAGCAGGTCTAAAGCAGGACTAAAAGCAGGACTAAAGCAGGACTACTAAAGCAGGACTAAAACAGGACTAAAAAGGACTAAAGCAGGACTAAAAGCAGGACTAAACAGGTCTAAAGCAGGTCTAAAGCAGGACTAAAACGCAGGACTAAAAGGTCTAAAGCAGGTCTAAAGC
The DNA here is from genome assembly GCA_015082035.1 of Chaenogobius annularis. Classification (NCBI taxonomy): domain Eukaryota; kingdom Metazoa; phylum Chordata; class Actinopteri; order Gobiiformes; family Gobiidae; genus Chaenogobius; species Chaenogobius annularis. The sequence goes on along the minus strand of BJKM01001037.1, from coordinate 114,853 downwards.
AGGACTAAAAGGCAGGGACTAAAGCAGACAGCAGGACTAAAGCAGGTCTAAAGCAGACTAAAGCAGGTCTAAAGCAGGTCTAAAGCAGGACTAAAGCAGGACTAAAACAGGACTAAAGCAGGTCTAAAAGCAGGACTAAAAGCAGGTCTAAAGCAGGTCTAAAGACTAAAAGCAGGACTAAAGCAGGACTAAAGCAGGTCTAAAGCAGGACTAAAGCAGGTCTAAAGGCAGGACTAAAACAGGACTAAAACAGAAAAACAGGTCTAAAGCAGGTCTAAAGCAGGTCTAAAGCAGGACTAAAGCAGCTAAAGAGCAGGTCTAAAAGCAGGTCTAAAGCAGGACTAAAGCAGGACTAAAGCAGGACTAAAGACAGCAGGTCTAAAGCAGGACTAAAGCAGGTCTAAAGCAGTCTAAAAGGTCTAAAGCAGGACTAAAACAGACTAAAGCAGGGTCTAAAGCAGGACTAAAGCAGACTAAAGCAGGTCTAAAGCAGGACTAAAAGCAGGGTCTAAAGCAGGACTAAAGCAGGTCTAAAGCTAAAGCAGGTCTAAAACAGGGACTAAAGCAGTCTAAAACAGGACTAAACAGGACTAAAACAGGACTAAAGCAGGACTAAAGCAGCAGGACTAAAGCAGTCTAAAGCAGGTCTAAAGCAGACTAAAAACCAGGTCTAAAGCAGGACTAAAAAGGACTAAAGCAGGACTAAAGCAGGTCTAAAGCAGGTCTAAAGCAGGTCTAAAAGCAGGTCTAAAAGCAGGACTAAAAGCAGGACTAAAGCAGGGGACTAAAGCAGGTCTAAAAGCTAAAAGGTCTAAAGCAGGTCTAAAGCAGGACTAAAAACAGGACTAAAACAGGTCTAAAAGCAGGTCTAAAGCTAAACAGGACTAAACAGGACTAAAGCAGGTCTAAAGGCAGGACTAAAGCAGGTCTAAAGCAGGTCTAAAGCAGGACTAAAGCAGGACTAAAGCAGGACTAAAAGCAGGACTAAAAGCAGGACTAAAAGGCAGCAGGACTAAAGCAGGACTAAAACAGACGTCTAAAGCAGGGTCTAAAGCAGGTCTAAAAGCAGGTCTAAAGCAGGACTAAAGCAGGACTAAACAGGTCCTAAAGCAGGACTAAAGCAGGTCTAAAGCAGGTCTAAAGCAGGACTAAAGCAGGACTAAAACAGGTCTAAAGCAGACTAAAACAGGACTAAAGCAGGTCTAAAGCAGGACTAAAGCAGGTCTAAAAGCAGGTCTAAAGCAGGACTAAAGCAGGACTAAAGCAGGTCTAAAGCAGGACTAAAACAGCAGGACTAAAAGCAGGTCTAAAACAGGACTAAAGCAGGACTAAAAGCAGGACTAAAGCAGGACTAAAGACTAAAGCAGGTCTAAAGCAGGTACTCTAAGCAGGACTAAAAGCAGGACTAAAGCAGGGACTAAGCAGGACAGGTAAAGCAGGACTAAAGGACTAAAGCAGGACTAAAGCAGGACTAAAGCAGGACTAAAGCAGGACTAAAAGCAGGACTAAAGCAGGACTAAAAGCAGGTCCAAAGCAGGACTAAAACAGGACTAAAAGCAGGGACTAAAGCAGGTCTAAAGCAGGTCTAAAGCAGGACTAAAGCAGGACTAAAGCAGGTCTAAAGCAGGACTAAAGCAGGACTAAAGCAGGACTAAAGCAGGTCCTAAAGCAGGACTAAAAGCAGGACTAAAGCAGGGACTAAAGCAGGTCTAAAAGCAGGTCTAAAGCAGGTCTAAAGCAGGACTAAAACAGGACTAAAGCAGGACTAAAGCAGACTAAAAGCAGGTCTAAAGCAGGACTTAAAGCAGACTAAAGCAGGACTAAAGCAGGACTAAAGCAGGTCTAAAGCAGGACTAAAGCAGGTCTAAAAGCAGGTCTAAAGCAGGTCTAAAAGCAGGTCTAAAGCAGGACTAAAGCAGGTCTCTAAAAGCAGGACTAAAGCAGGACTAAAAGCAGGACTAAAACAGGACTAAAGCAGGTCTAAGCAGGTCTAAAGCAGTCTAAAGCAGGTCTAAAGCAGGTCTAAAGCAGGGACTAAAGGACTAAAGCAGGTCTAAAGCAGGACTAAAAGCACAGGACTAAAAGGCCAGGACTAAAGCAGGTCTAAAAGCAGGAAAACAGGACTAAAACAGGACTAAAGCAGGACTAAAGCAGGACTAAAGCAGGTCTAAAGTAGGACTAAAAAGGATTAAAACAGGTCTAAACAGATTAAAACAGTCTAAAGCACAGGACTTAAAACAGGATTAAAAACAGGACTAAAGCAGGACTAAAGCAGGACTAAAGCAGTCTAAAGCAGGACTAAACAGGACTAAAAACAGGGACTAAAGCAGGACCTAAAACAGGACTAAAAGCAGGACTAAAGCAGGACTAAGCAGGACTAAAGAGGACTAAAACAGACTAAGAGCAGGGACTAAAACAGGACTAAAGCAGGACTAAAGCAAGGACTAAAGCACTAAGCAGGACTAAAAGCAGGACTAAAGCAGGACTAAACATGACTAAACAGGAACTAAAGCAGGACCTAAGAGCAGGACTTACGATACGGACTAAAGCAGCGACTAAAAACGGACTAAGCAGGACTAAACAGGACTAACAACAGGAACTAAAAGAGGACTACACAGGCACTAAAGCAGGACCTAAAGCCAGACTAAAGCAGGACTAAAAACCAGACTAAACAGGAACTAAAGCAGGACTAAAAAGGACTAAACAGGACAAAGCAGGACTAAAAGCAGGACTAAACAGGACTAAACAGACTAAAAGACTAAAGCAGGCTAAAGGACTAAAGCAGGACTAAAGCAGGACTAAAGCAGGTCTAAAACAGGACTAAAGCAGATAACTAACATACAGGACTAAAGCAGGACATAAAACAGGTCCAAAGCCAAGGACTAAAACAGGACTAAAGTAGAACTAAAACAGGACTGAAAAGGTCTAAAACAGGACTAAAACAGGACTAAAGCAGGACTAAAACAGGACCTAAAAAGGACTAAAAGGCCTAACAGGACTAAAGCAGGTCTAAACAGGACTAAAGCAGGACTTAAAGCAGAACTAAAGTCAGGACTAAAACAGGACTAAAACAGGACAAAGCAGAACTAAGCAGGACTAAAGCGGATAAAGCGGACTAAAACAGGTCTAAAAAAGGATTAAAACAGGTCTAAAACAGGACTAAAACAGACTAAAAGCAGGACTAAAGAGGACTAAATGCCGGTCTAAAGTAGGACTAAAACAGGATTAAAGCAGGACTAAAGCAGGACTCAGGACTAAAGCAGGTCTACTAAAGCAGGTCTAAAACAGGACTAAAAGCAGGACTAAAGCAGGACTAAAGCAGGACAGGTCTAAAGCAGGACTAAAGCAGGACTAAGCAGCAGGACTAAAAGCAGGTCTAAAAGCAGGACTAAAAGCAGGACTAAGCAGGATTTTACAATGAATGTCATGAGAACATTTGGTTCAAATGATATTAAAAACAGTAGCGGCCAAAAAAGACACACTTTGCATTTAGTTCTTCAAACAAACGCAGCTGTCACTAGGCAACATGCACAGGATCATGCATGTTTTGGAGTTCTCTGACCTGCAGCGGTCAGAGAAAAATAGCCCAGACTGAGCATTGAAAAATGTTGAACTCCAAACACGCGGCGCACACGGTCCTTACGCATTTGACATTTACGCCGAATCATCAATGAAGCTGTTATTTCCTGTGTCTGCAGCATCACACGTGTGTGCTTTGACAGAGCAGTGTTTCAGAGGAACCGGGGGCTCTGGCCCGCCAAGACCAGCGGCCGAGCTGCAGTAAAGCAGCGAAAAGTGCTGCGGATGCGCTGCAAGGCAGCGCAAAAGCGCCACGAAAAATGTTTTTATAATTTACTTTTAATTATGGGAAACTGGGCTGCGGGCCAAACCCAATTTGCTTCGGGGTCCGTATCTGGCCCGCGGTCCTCCTTTTGGAGACCGATGTTCTAGATATATCTAGTTGTATGTTAGAGTAATGTTGAATCTAAGATGATCTTATCAGCCAAACTGTGAAATATGTGCGTTCATAGACGAAGCAGAAGTAGTGTGATCCAGCAGAAGGTGGGCCTTTGGTCTCCGCATTGAAGGAGTTGACGCCCTCCAGGGTTCAACTCGGGGTTACGCTGGGAAGGACACGAGCCACTCACTCTGGAGCTCTGGCTCTGACAGTATCAGGCTGAAGAAGCGCTTGATTAGGTCTGCTTGATCTGCATTTTCCTTGGCTCTGAGGCATTCCTCAGATAAGAAAAAGGCCGTTGCACTGATTCACAGATGAGGCCAATTTAAAGATTGTCCTTGATCCAAAATGTTTTTGTAGATTTGAAAAGTTGCAAACAGTCCTTTTCTTGAGTTTGCATGTTGCCAATATTCAACCAATCAGAAACATGCTAGTGTGTGGGACGGATCAGAGAAGGTCTGGATGTGGAGTATATCCAATGCAGCCATGAGGCCACATAGTTACCCTCTGCTGGAGCCACAGCCAGGGACAGGGACTACAGCGCCCTCTGCTGGAGCCACAGCCAGGGACAGGGACTAACAGCGCCCTCTGCTGGAGCCACAGCCAGGGACAGGACCAGCCCTCGCGGAGACAGGGACTACAGCGCCCTCTGCTGGAGCCACAGCCAGGGACAGCGACTACAGCGCCCTCTGCTGGAGCCAGAGCCAGGGACAGGGACTACAGCGCCCTCTGCTGGAGCCACAGCAGTGACAGGGACTACAGCGCCCTCTGCTGGAAGCCACAGCCATGGACAGGGACTACAGCGCCCTCTGCTGGAGCCAGAGCCAGGGTAGGAGAGACTATAGCGCCCTCTGCTGGAGCCAGAGCCAGGGTAGGAGACTACAGCTGCCCCCTGCTGGAGCCAGGGACAGAGACTACAGCGCCCTCTGCTGGAGCCAGGGACAGAGACTACAGCGCCCTCTGCTGGAGCCAGGGACAGAGACTACAGCGCATTGTGCGTTCTGCTGAGAAGGTGATCGGCTGCAGACGGCTGTTTCTTTCCCTCTGCCGTTGGACTCATGAACACCTGCCACTTTAACAATTATTCAAACCAATAACTATTCATTGTACTATTCACTTTTTGCAAGATTGATAACTGTAGATTGCGTATATATTCAGACCAAGTCGATTTTATTTTAGTTGTAAATTCTTATGCCTGCCCTATTGGTTATATTTGACTACTCTTATTGAACCGCCGTCACTATTTGTTCTAGTAGTTCCTGTATTATTACAGGCACACCTTTTTTTCGGCACGTTTCACAGGTCACAATTTTTGTCGTTCAAGGTCCTCTTTTTAGATATTTCTCGTGTGATTCTTGGTATTATTTTCGGTATTTGTCGCTTTTGTTGTTTTTTCAGAATTTGTCGTCAAAGTTGCAATTTTTCCTCTTGTTTTGAATGGCAGGATTTGTGGCTTTCCAGGTTCAGGGTGTTATCGACTCTTTTAAGCTTTGGGGTAGTTTGTATGTATTTTTCAAGACTTTTAAGGTTTGTAGTGTAGTAGATGTATCCCTTACTTTTAGAATTCTAGTAAATCTAGTACTTGTAGTACTTGCAGTATTTGTACTACTACGTTATAGTACTACATTGTAGTGGTACGTTGTAGTAAATGTTTGTACTTTTAAAATTCTAGTAATCCTACTACTTGCAGCACATTCAGTATCTTCAGTACTATATTGTAGTACTTGTTGCAGTACCACGTTTTAGTACTACGTTGCAGTACTACATTGTTGTACTTTATTGTACTTTTAGAATGTTAGTAATTGTGAGTTTTAAGGGGTGTTTTTCTTTAAGAATTTCGTTCTCAGGTTTGTTGTTTTGTCGATTTTCTTGGTACTTTTAGAATTCTAGTAGTCCTAGTACTTGTGTAGTACCTTTGTAGTACTTTTAGAATTGTAGTAATTAGTAAGTTTTTTTCCAGGTTTTCTTTCCAAGTTCGTAGTTTTGTAGATTTGTTTTCATACTTTTAGAGTTCGAGTAGTTTTAGTACTTGTAGTATATGCGGTAATTTGTAGTATATGCAGTATTTCATATATAACTGTACTTGTAGTACCGCATTGTAGCACTATGTTGCAGAACTACTTTTTGTATATTTTTGTACTTTTAGAATTCTAGTTATCCAAGTACTCGCAGTGCATTCAGTATTTTCATTACTATGTTATAGTACTTGCTGTAGTACCACGTTATAGTACTACTACTATGTTGTAGGTTATGGGACTACATTGTAGTACTACTTTGTAGTACATTTTTGCATTTTTAGAATTCGAGTAATCCTAGTACTTGCAGTCTATTCAGTATTTTCAGTCTAATGTTGTAGTCCTCTGTTGTAGTACTTTGTTGTAGTAGAACTACGTTGTAGTAGTTGTTGTCATACTGGTACTTCGTTGTAGTACATTTTGTACGTTGAGAATTCTAGTAATCCTAGTACCAAGTCCAAAAGTAGTCTAGACCAGAGCCCCAGGTCTCAGGACCCAAGTATTGCTGTAATGCAGTAGAAGTACATTGAGTACTTCCTTCAAAATAAAAACATTGTAAAACAATGCATTTGGGTTTTACACAGTAAAAGCACTGTAAAAATATGTTTGTGGGATTTTCACAATAAAAGCACTGTAAAACTATGTTTTGGGGATTTTCACAATAAAAGCATTGTTAAAAAAAAAATCTTGACTACACTTCCGCTGACGTCACTTCCGGGTAAGTGTATGCTATTTTGAGAGTCGCTCTCTTGCTTCTTTTTATTGTTAATCCACGAATTATACAAATACTATTTTAGCTTCCTAAACACCAGTGAAAGTGTGATTGCTCCTTAAACAATCCGGAGCCTTGTACAGCTCACTTCGTACAGTATTTTGTGGGATTAAAGAACCCCCCAGCTCTATAGGCCTTCAGCCCGAGCGTAGCTTAGCCGCTAGCGCCATGGCTGAAACGTTCTCGGGCTTTTACCTGCTCAAGTTGTCAAGATATGTCGAGTTCAGAACCCTGGCTTTTTCTTCCGATGACAGGTGTGTGAAGTGCAGTGTAGTGTTAAAGCTTTGGAAAAGGCCCATGGTTACGGAGTTAGAAGCACCGGGTCTCGCTGTGTGGAGTGAGCTTAAGTCTAGCTATAGCCAGGTATGTAGCATCAGGCTTACTGACCGTGCGTCAGGACGCAGCGTTAGCAATTAGCAGCGCCTCCCGCGCAGCCGGGACTAGACCAGGATCAAAATAGGACCAATTTGTGACAGTTCGGAGGGAACGAGGCGCTAAACGCCAGCACTGTAGTGCACCTTGAGCTTCCCGTCTACAATAGGTTTGCTCCCCTCAGCGATCACACGCCCGCTGACATGGAACTCGTGATACTCTTGGTTAATTAGAAGTCTTCAATTAGTCAGAGAGACGTGAAGCTACCAGCGTCAAAGTGTTAGGATGTTCACCAGGGGCCAGAATGGGTGACATCGAAGTGGAAACCATTAGGCTTTTAAAGCAGAGTAGACAGAGGTTCTGCCGGAATCATGATTCACGCAGGCGGTAACGGGACGCCCGGCGGAGGACAATCAGAGTGCCCAAATTACAAGTAGTGTGCGGGTGGTGTGAATTGGGCAAAGACGGTGTCAGGTACTTCGTAATGATTTTCTGGTCCCGCTGCCCAATCGGATCAATGCTGAACTGTTACACAGCCGCTGTTTCAGCATGTCAATTGCTGGTTATCTACTTGGTACCCCTGCTCAAAACAATGTAGTAGTTTGTTGAAAGCTTGGAGTGCGTCTTGGCGGGAAAGCCGGGCCTCATACCCAGGGATGGCATCCATGCCGACTGTCGGAGGGTACATCCCTTTTAGTTTTGGAAATTTGACCGATAGCCTTAGTAGTGACCACCCAGGGATGAGCCCCGGGCGCAGAGCAGCAGGTGTAAGGACGCTGCCTCAGTCGCGTGAACTCTCGCCCGCTCTGTCACAAATGAAGTGTTCAGACTCAAGGCAGATAGAGACTGTGTGTGTCCCGCGTGCAAATAATGTCAAAAAGTCAAACCTCAGAAAAGCTAGTTCAGGCGTCAGACCAAAGAACTTAATTAAAATAACACCCACAAATGATACAAATAAATAAGTATGTAAAATGTGGACTGCTAAACATTAGGTAAATTTCCTCCAAATCGCTTTTAGTTAATGAATTAATTAGTGATTATAACATAGATCTTCAGCTCTAACTGAAACTTGGCTTCAACAAGATGATTATGTCAGACTAAATGAGTCCAGCCCACCCACTCATGTTAACTTTCAGACTGCCAGGAGCACAGGCCGAGGTGGTGGTGTGGCAGTGATCTCACACTCAAGCCTACTCTTGAGTCCTAAAACTAACAATGCATTTAGCTCATTTGAAAGCCTCATGCTATCAATCACATGTCCAAATTGGAGAAACCAAAAAGGAGTCCTGTTCGTGGTTCTCTACCGACCTCCTGGTCCCTATTCAGAGTTTTTAACAGAGTTCTCAGACTTTATATCAAACTTGGTGTTGGACTGGGATAAAGTAGTGTGATAGTTGAATGTTTCAATATCCACGTGAACATGAACGATAACTCTCTCAGTAATTCTTTCAACGCCCTGTTAGATAGCATTGGTTTTGCGCAAAATGTAAATAAACCGACTCACAGTCACAAGCACACTCTAGATCTTGTTTTAACATATGGAATAGAGATTAGTGACCTCATTGTCTTCCCCTCAAAACCCCATACTGTCAGATCATTTCCTAATCACCTTTCAGTTTGTTCTAAAAGATTATCCAACCCCACAAAATAAAGTCATAATGAAAAGGACAATATCGGAAAAATCTATCTCAAAGTTCAAAGAAATAAAAAGAGCCAATATTCAGCGACATGTCATGTGATCATGTCATGTGATCCTGCTGAGAACGGCCTTAGTCCCAGTGTAAGTGATCAATTTGTCAACTTGACCATGAATTCTCTGAAGTCCGCTCTTGCTGTTGCAGCTCCGCTAAAGCAGAAGGTCATTAGGCCATAACGTGCCTCCTCATGGTACAATGAAGAACTGCATTCACATAAACAAAAAGTTAGAAAATTAGAAAGACCATTTTTTGTCGCTCCCACACGGAGGAATTCCTAAAAGCATGGAAAATCTGCCTACTGTCCTATAAGCCGGCTCTGCGTAAGGCCCAAACCAGTTACTCTTCACATTTAATAGAAGTCAACAAAAATAACACTAGATTTCATTTCAGCACTGTAGCCAGGCTAACAAACTGTCACAGCGCAGTAGAGCCCTCAATCCCAGCTACTCTCAGCTCTAATGATTTTCTTCTATTTTTTAACAATAAAATAAAAACAATTCAGAGATAAATTAGATGAAACTACTCCCACTATTAGCCCTGAACAAGCCCAAGCTGTAAAACTAGTGTCCCATAGTAACACTAGAAAGGTTCACTGTGCTGTTGATCAAGCAGAGATAACATCAGCCATTATGTCCTCTAAAACGTCATCTTGTATTCAGAATCAGAAAGAGTTTATTGCCATTGTCAATGAACAAAATTCACAAAACATAGGAACTTGTCTCGGCCTTAAGGTGCAACATAAAAACACTGAGCAATAATAAAACAACATATATTCAATCAAAAAAGGGCATGCATTAAGAAACAATTTAAAATTACTATACAATAAAAATAAAAAATAGGCATTTTCTATGTACACAAGTTTACAGTTATGTTTAAAGTTGTAGTGCAGAAAAGTGACAGTGCAGTGAGTGGTTGAATATTGCAGTTAAAGTGACAGGTGTTTTGAAGTGTTCATGAGTCCAACGGCAGAGGGGGAAAGAAACTATTCTTGTGGCGGGAGGTTCTGGTCCGGATGGACCGTAGCCTCCTGCCTGAGGGGAGTGGTTCAAATAGACCATGTGTCCAGGGTGAGAAGGGTCAGCTGTGATCCGACCTGCTCGTCCCAGAGCCCTGGAGACGTACAGGTCCTGCAGAGATGGAAGTCTGCTGCAGCCGATCACCTTCTCAGCAGAACGCACAATGCGCTGTAGTCTCTGTTTGTCCCTGGCTGTGGCTCCAGCAGAGGGCGCTGTAGTCTCTGTTTGTCCCTGGCTGTGGCTCCAGCGTACCACACGGTGATGGAGGAGGTGAGGATGGACTCAATGATGGCCGTGTAGAACTGCACCATCATCTGCGCTGGCAGCTTGGCTTTCCTCAGCTGCCGCAGAAAGTACATCCTCTGCTGGGCCTTCTTGATGAGCGAGCTGATGGAGGGCTCCCACTTGAGGTCCTGGGTGATGGTGGTGCCCAGGAAGCGGAAGGAGTCCACGGTGGTGATGGGGAGTCTGTCATGTCATGATGAGGGGGGCTGGGGGACTGTGGCTTTCCTGAAGTCCACGATCATCTCCACTGTGTTCTGGGCGTTGAACTCCAGATTGTTACCGCCTGCACCAGGACACCAGCCGGTCCACCTCCCTCCTGTAGAACAGAACCTCTATCCTGTCCGAGATGAGCCCTGATGGGATGACGCCGATGAGGCGTGGATGCTCGGTCCGCAGAGAGCTTGAGATGAGTTTTGGTACGGAGTCGTGGCTGGAGGTGCAGCAGTTGTTTGTGTACCCAGGTGAGGAAGAGCAGAAGCGGCGGAAAGTACACAGCCGTGAGGAGTTCCGGTGCTGATAGGTTCCGAGTGTCTGAGACATTCTTCCGGGCCAAGCTGCACGCAGGCTGCCTCCGATCCGTCAGGAAGTCAGTGATCCACCTGCAGGTGGAAGTCAGGGCACGTTGAGCTGGGGGAGAGCTTGTTCCCGTGGAGCAGAGCAGGTGGAGGATGGGGTGTTGAAGAGGCAGAGCTGAAGTCGCACCAACGAGGATCCTGGCGTAGGTTCCCGGGGAGTCCCAGATGCTGCAGGCATGAAGTGGGAGTGCCCAGGTTTGATTGGTGTCTTTCTACAGACCTGTCGGCTTGTGTAGGGCGGAACTGCGCAGGGACGGTCCAGGCAGGGAGAACCAGGTGAAGGACTTGAGGTGGGGGCAGGACCAGGGCGTTCAAATGACTTCATGACTACAGGACGTCAGCGCCCACAGGCCTGTAGTCATTAAGTCCAGTGATCCAGGGCTTCTTGGGGACAGGGACAAGTGATGGCAGACCTTGAAGCAGGCTGCGGACATGGCGATGACCCCAGGGAGGTGTTAAAAATGGTCTGTGAAGACGGTAGGTTAACTCCTCCTGTGCAATGTCTTAATGTTGCGGCAGAGACGCCGTCGTGGCCTCACCCAGCAGCTTATGTGCGCAGGGTTGGATTTCCGAAATAGCCATGTGAACATCCTGTTCCTTGAACTGAGAGGGTGGGGTGGGGAGGGTGGGGGTGACCAGGTTTGGGTTGGCGGAGGTGGCCACCGTGGTGGGTGGAGGGGGTGTGTCACACATCAAGAACCTGGAGTAGAAGGTGTTAAGTTGCTCCAGCCAGTTTTCAATTGTCTGCAGGCATGGGGGGCTCGGGTGCGGGTGGGTAACGTGTGATTGGTGAGGAGCCGGAGCCCCCTCCACACGGAGGCAGGGTTGTTGTCAGCAGAAACTGCTGCCTTTCAGGAAGCGTATTTGTACTGTGATCTCTCGCTCGAGAAAGACCCGATTCCAAGCAGACTCCTCAAAGACATTCTCCCCCTAATTATAGATTTCTATTCTTAATATAATAAATACCTAACTAAAAAGTGGTTATGCTTCCACATCCCCCCCCTCCTCCCCCCCTCCCCCCCCCAGCTGTCCCACTGTCCTTCAAACAATGCAGTCATTAAACCCGTTTTCTGAAAAAAAAGTCCTAATCTTGGAATACTCTGACCAGTTGTTGATAAACTAGCAGACCTATTTCAAAACTCCTTTGTCTCTAAAAATCACTGTTGAAAGAGTTGTAGTTGGCTAACAGCTTTGTCGCCATCTACAGGACAATAACTTATTCGAAACTTTTCCAGTCAGGCGTTCAGAGCCCCCCACACACTGAAACTGCACAAGTTAAAGTCACACATGATTTGTTATTAGCTGCTGACAATGGACTGCGTCTCAATCCTGGTTCTATTGGACCCTCAGTGCAGCGTTCGACACCATCGACCACAACATTCTACTGCAGAGGTTAGAATCTGATGTAGGTGTCAGATGCCCCGCCCTCAGCTGGTTTGAAATCCTACCTATCGGATAGGTACCATTTTATTAATGTAAACCAGAGCTCCTCACCCTGTTCTAAAGTAAACCTACGTGTGCCACAGGGTTCAGCTTCTCGGTCCAATTCTGTTTACTCTTCATATGCTGCCGTTAGGTCACATTATCAGAAAGTCTCATGGGCATTAATCTTCCACTGCTATTGCAGATGACACACAGCTGTATTTATTCAATGAAAGAACCTGAATCAGATTCACACACCGATTCCAAGGATCATTGCGAACAGACTTGGTGTTTGTGTGAAGGATATAAAAACCTGCGGAAAACACTTTTTAATTAATCATTGTTTTTTCTTTACCCTGAATAAAACCTGAGGTCATCGTACTAGGCCCTAAATCATCTACGAGACGCTTTATCTGAGCAGATAGTCCCACTGGACCACGTCAGTGTAGCCTCCAGCTCCACTGTAAGAAACCTTTGGAGTCTTATATTGACCAAGAGCTCTCATTCAAAGCACACATAAATCAAGCCTGTAAAACCAGCCTATTTCCATCTGCGTAATATAGCCAAAATCAGAAAAATCTTGCTTCTTCTTCTAAAACGCGTGATTGGCTGAAAATAGCCTTTGTCCATCGGCGCTTTGTAACATCTAGATTTAGACTACTGTAACTCCCTGCTTGCAGCGTGCCCTAAAAGCGACATAATTAAAGCTTTCAAAACTTTGTTTTTACTCAGTCTACTTACAGTTCAAAATGCAGCAGCAAGCAGATTACTAAACAGCGAACTAAAAGAAGAGAGCACATTACGCCGATTGCTCGAGTCTCTTCACTGGCTCCTGTCGAGTTTAGAATCAAAATTCAAAATCCTCCTCCTGACTTACAAAAAGCCATAAATGACCTGGCCCCATCCTACCTCAAAGATGCTATAGTACCTTATCATCCAAACAGAGCACCTTCCGCTCTCAAAATGCTGGAACTTCTGGTGGTTATCCAAGAGTCTCTAAAAGCACAGTAGGAGGTAGAGCATTTTAGCTCCCAAGCCCCTGTGTTGTGGAATCAGCTTCCTGTCCATGTTAAAGAGGCCGACACAGTCTCTTCATTTAAGACCAGGCTTAAAACATCCAGGACAAGATTTCCAAGCCACCATCAGCTGGCTCTTCTTGACGTGGAGGAGCCAGGCGGCTGCTAGTCCGAGCTTTCTACTCCGTGTGACTGAGCTCCCTCACCCTATCTCTTAAGGGAGCGCAAAGCCACCTGCGGAGGAAACTCATTTGACCGCTTTATATCCGCAACCTTGTCCTTTTCGGTCATTACCCAAAGCTCATGACCATAGCGTGAGGGCAGGAACGTAGATTGATCCGGTAAAATCGATGAGCGCTTTGTCTATTTCGACTCCAGCTCTCTTTCTTCCACCACAAGTCAGTCCGATGCAGCAGCACCGCATCACTGCAGACTTTGCACTGATTCCGCCTGTTCAATCTCATACTCCATCCTTCCTCACTCCTTGAACTAAGGACACCCCCGATGGTACTTGTTAATAGGACCATCCATAACACAACTTGCAGAGACGTGTCATGCCAATGACAGTTCCTTAGTCCCGACACCACTCCCCAGAAAGTACTTTAATACGGTTGTTTTACATAACACCAGGCGCAGGCTTATAGCTTCATAATTTTATGCATTCACCAGCCCCCGGCAGTTCCCCTTGCTAGCATGCCAATGAAGGCAGGAAGTTTGCCAACAACCTCAGTGACTTCGGCTTGGGTGATGGATGAGTCAGCCTCCGAGTCCTCAGTCTCTACTTCCTCTTCGGAAGACGTGACAGTGGGATTTAGGAGGTCCTCAAAGTGTTCCTTCCACCGTCCGACGACATCCCCAGTCGAGGTCAGCAGGTCTCAACCCGCACCGTAAACCAAGTTGGTGAAGCACTGCTTCCCCCTCCTGAGGCGCCCGACGGTTTGCCAGAATTTCTTTGGGGCCGATCGATAGTCCTTCTCCAGGGCCTCCCCAAACTACTCCCAGCCCCGGGTTTTTGCCTCTGTGACAGCACGAGCTGCGGCATGCCTGGCCCGCCGATACCTGTCAACGGCCTCAGGAGTCCCACAAGCCAAAGAGGCCTAATAGGCCTCCTTCCTCCGCCTGACGGCATCCCTTGCTTCCGGTGTCCACCACCTGGTTCGGAGGTTGCCACCACGACAGGCACCTGAGACCTTGCAACCCCAGCCTCCCCCGGGATTTGGGAGAAGCATGTTCATTTCATTTTCTTCATTTTCATTTTCTTACTTGTTGGATGTCTTCTGTTCTCTCTCAGGTTCTGTATTGTTTCATTGTGTTATTTTCTTTACATATATTTTTGTATCTGTAAAATAAAAATAAACATGACCTAGACATATCATAATACTGTAAAGGTTGGTCTTGTTTCTCGAAGTCAAATTATTCCTTTTTAGTATCAGAACTTTTTTCTCTCTCCTCAGCTGGAGTGGAACATGAAGCTGTGGTGGCCTCACTGCGAGGCTCTTGTGGCCTTCCTCATGGCCTACAGTCAGACCCAGCGCCCGGACGTGCTGGAGCGCTTCACCCAGGTCTACGAGTACACTTTTAAACATGTGAGTGATACTGAGGATGCAGCCACATGAAGCCCAACCATGTTTACTTCAGTAGTCTGCATAATATGGCACTCACTGAAAAATATGTTACTTTCAACTGGCTCAGGAGTGAAGCGAAGTAGAATCTGCTACTAAAGTTTTTTTGTTTTTTTTTAAGGGGTTTTGACCTGGTTAGTGTTTTAATACCACTGTTAAGGTACACTATGTAACCTTTCTAGTGGACTGTGGCTGTTAATCTAACTGACCTTGCATTCTGTTATTATGGGTATTTTTATTGATCAACATGACCTTGAAAACATGTATTCTTCGGAATTTATGGCTACAGTCTAAAAACACCCATTCATTGCGCTCCTGCGCTCCTCGCCTTAAAAATATCCATC
The DNA here is from genome assembly GCA_015082035.1 of Chaenogobius annularis. Taxonomy (NCBI): domain Eukaryota; kingdom Metazoa; phylum Chordata; class Actinopteri; order Gobiiformes; family Gobiidae; genus Chaenogobius; species Chaenogobius annularis. Next base: position 99,759 of record BJKM01001037.1, on the reverse strand, counting down.
CCACATAACCCCAAGAAACGAGGAGCATGAGATAACTACACAGGGAAAAAACAGGGCAGGTAATGCTTCAGGAGCTGAACAATCAAAGCTAACTGACCATAGCCTCAGTGGAAAACAGACCAGCTCACATGGCTAACATGACCAGCGCGGCTTCCGAGTGTCCACTTGCAGAGGACATAACTTTACAACAGGTGGCCCTGATGTTTCGTGACATGCAGTGTGGTGGAGCAGTGTAGTGGTCTGGGGATCATCCATTTTCCTTGAGAGGTTTGGTACCGGGACTACGCTGGAAGACATTCGGGGGCCCTTCATTAGGAATGGACCCCCATTTTATAATCTTTTATATGATTGGGTTTTGGGTTCAGTGCATTTTATCTTCTCTTTTGTTTCATGTTTCTATAGTTCTTGTATATGTGTGTTGTGTTTGACAAGATAATTTGTAGAATTGGTAAATTGGACAAGTTACGAGTAGCATCCTTTAATGTCAACGGCATAATGAACTCGAACAGTTAAACATATCAACAAAAATGAGAAAGGAGATAAAAGACATATACTTACATGAAAAGATTTAGCTGTAGTCACCTGGACACATCCTAGAGTCATTCTCAATCTACGGCTTTGATCTGAGAACTCAAGTATTTATCCTATCCTACTCTTCCTGATAATAGTCTGTCCAGTTTACAGTTTAACCTGAAACGAATCCTCTTTGTTTACCCTAACATGGCAACAGAAATCCTATTTTAGTTTTGTTAACTGGCTGATGTCACCCCATGGCTTCAAAATGCTGCTGTACACTGCTGGAATATTGAACCTTAAACCTTAATTTCTGTTTAAATAGGAATTCTCTCTTTTAAAAAAATAGAATTGCCTCCTTAACTCTTTTCAAACCATCTCTTTTCCTGCTTAGAATCTTCACTTTCCTGACCTTCAAAAGAGTGGTTTGTGGCTTTAAGATGAAGATACAAGATACATAGCGCTCAGCGTTCTGCTTTTTTGGTTCTCACTTTGTACAGAGCCCGGGCAGGGTAACCACTCGCTGAGAGAGCATTCCGGACGTGTGTTTCCTCTTTCCTCTTGCCCTCTGAGCTGGTGGGCACCTCTTGTGGTCTGTGTTGTAGTGTTCTGATCACTCCCAGCTTGTGCTGTAGTGGGTGGTTAGAGCCAAAGAGCAGATCCTGATCAGTGTCTGTGGGTTTCCTATATACTTCTATCTGGAGCTTCCCGTCTTCTACTGTGTTGGTGGAACAATCAAGAAAGGCCAAGTGGTTCTCCTTAGCGTCTTCTCTTTCAAACCTGATATTCGGGTCCAACATCAATATTGGCACTATTGGTGGGGAACACAGAGCATCATGTGTAAAACACACAGAATATTGTGTACAAAGTGAAACATCTCCAAATGATGATCTAATGATTTCGTATGATGTGGTAGTGGTTAGGATGAGACTGTAGGGTGACACCACCTTAAAGGAAAAGACCAAGGTGACATCTGAGCACATCTGCAGACTACTTGACATCTGTCTGAACACCACATACTTTCAATTGCGAGTGTCGAAACGTCTTGTTATTCATTCATTCATATTGCCTTATGCCCTGAGAATACAAATTGTTTGTAAAGCAAGAGGTCCATGCTTTGAGGCTTTGCAACACCTTCCAGAGCCGTTTCTTGATCCCTGCTTGTTTTTGCTTTAAATTAGTTGTCATTAAGTAAAATAACCCGGACCCTATACTATTCACTTAAATGTGTATGAGATTTTTTTTAATTAATATATAATCTTCATCTTAAAGCCACAAACCAGTGAGGTGCAGATTCTAAGCAAGAGAAGAGATGGTTTGAAAGAGGAGTTAAGGAAGATTTTTTTTTTTTAAAAGAGAGAGAGGACTTCCGGTATGATGTCAGAGTGAGCTTGAGTTTTCTTGAAAACTACCGTTATACCCACTAAACTCCAAGAAACGAGGAGCAGGAGATGACGAAACCAGGAAAACAAAAGACTTAACGCTACGGGAACTAAACAAAGCTGACAGTCCACGACGCTGGTGAGAAACAAGCTAACAACGTTAACGGGGCTAGCGGGTCCGAGGCTTGCTTGGCTAACAGGCCCAATGTATCAGCTGAAAAGCAAAGCGTCGTCCCCGAACTCGGGTCTCCAGGCGCGATCGCACTTGACCAAAGGCAGAGGGGAGATCACCTTACACCGACTGGCCGCTATGTTATATGAAGTTAAAAGTGAAATGCAGCGTGACATGGCAACCCTGAGGTTGGAAATGCGATCAATGCTTGGAATTGAAGAAATGAAAAAGAATGGAACGGGTGGAGCGCGCATGGATGAAGCTGAACAACGTATTTCAGACAAAACGGACAAACTGAAAACTATGAAGACTCTGCAGACGAACAATAATATAAAAAATAAGACCCTGGAGTTGGAGTCCAGATCACGCCAACCTCGAGGAGGGACAGGAGGGACCGAATACAAAATGTTTTTGGGAGAAAATTATCCCTGAGCTCCTTGCAGGCTCTGCAGTTGAAGTACCTCCCATCACAATTGAAAGAGCACATCGCCCTGGGCAAACCAAGACCAGCTTCTGATAAACCACGAGGTCTGATTATGAGGTTTCTTAGTCATCGTGTGAAGGAACGTGTCATGAAGGCTGCAAAAGCTAAAGGAGACCTCCAGTACAAAGGCAAGTGTGTCTTCTTTGCCCCAGATATCCCATATGAGGTTCGTCAGCTGTGAGGAAAGTTCATCAGTGAGGAGCTCAGGAGGAGAAAACTGAGTCATGGTTTCTCTTTCCTGGCGACTCTTCTGGTGACATATGAAGGTAAAATACCCTTACTGGGAAGGTGGTGTGTGAAGTTCTTTTCAAGGATTGGAGCCAGGAGCGGCCGGGGAGTTTTCAGTATCCCTTCATTAGGAATGGACTTCCCTCCACTTTTTGATCTTTTGAATTTTCAGGTTTTGGGCTCAGTGCACGTTTTCAGCACAACCCCGTTTTTTGTTTTCTATGTTACCTTTTCATCTGATTCCTGTTTCTGTGATTCTTATGTTCTTTTGTTGTGTTCGACCAGAGAGTCTAAAAGCATTCAAAATCAATCAATGGCAAAATCAATATGATTGGCATCAGATTTTTAGCATCCTTTAACATTATTTTCATACTGAACCAAATCAAACGATCAAAAATGTTAACAAAGATGAGAAAAGAAAGAATAGACATTATATTTTTGCAAGAGACCCATTTGAATAACATTGAACATCAAAAACAAACTAAACTTTGTTTTAAAAAATGTGAATACACTACATTGCTCTGCTTTTGTGTAGGCATCTTGTCCTCATTCTATCCAATGCAGTGAAGAAAGTTGTAAAGAGAGGTACATAGGGGAGACTAAACATCCACTTCACAAGAGGCTTTATCAGCACAGAAGACACGCGAGTTCAGGACCCCAGAGTGCTGTGCATCTTCATCTCAAAGCCACAAACCACTCTATTGAAGACAGTGAGGTGGAGATTCTGAGCAGGAGAAAAAGATGGTTTGAAAGAGGAGTTAAGGAGGCAATCTTTGTTAAAAAAGAGAATCCTTCATTAAATCGTAATGGAGGTTTAAGATTCAACCTTCCAGTTGTTTATAATGGTCTGCTGAAACCCTGGAGACGCCCGGGGCATTCGGATACTAGTAAAGGGACTCAGGGAGTAGGGAGCCAAAGTCAGTGAACAATAGGCCAATCCCAGTTGGTTTCAATGGCCCATTATTAGGGGTCCCGCCCTGTAGGCAGGATTTTCACAGAGTAGGATATAAACCTGAGTTCTCAGATTTATTTCACAGATTGAGAATGACTCTTGGATGAGAGTCGAAACGTATCGTTTCCAGATGACTACAACTGAATCTTTTTCTACAATGGAACACTCCTGGACGAATGAGGGATTACACCGACATATTGAGATTCATGTCGTGCCGGGGGTTCCTGTACAGGCCTTACTGGCAGATGACAAACGGTTGAGTCATTTGGGGAAAGTTAAGAGTCCCTGGATAAAATCTGTGCTTACAGCATGGAAGGAGCTGATTAAAACATACACACTAAACAAAGATATTAAAATCTTAAACTGGTTGGTACCAAGGTTTCGTACCAAATAGATTTGACCTGAGATTAAAGGTCTGTATTACAAAGGTATAAAGGGTTTTCACCAGATAATAAAATCCTTTGGGGAATCCTTTAATTTGGAGGAACAGGATTTTTTTAGGTTTCTACAAATACGAAGTTATTATTGCCAAGAAATTGAACAATTGAGATGTTTTATCAAGGCTTATAAATCTGAATTTTCAAGGGGAATTATATTTAAATTATATCAATGCATTTCTAATCTGCACAACTACTCTACTAAATATATTAAAAAGAAGTGGGAAAGAGAGAGTGGTCTTGTTTTGAATGACAAAGAGTGGGAAGATGTTTGTACATCCGTGTGGAGGACTACAAAATCTCATTTTGTTTGGAAGAATGTGTCACGTTTTTTAATAACCCCATGTCAAAGTGCCTATTATTCGCAGGGAAATACAGAGTGTTGGAGAAATTGTGGCAGCAAGGAGGCAAACCACTGTCACATATTCTGGGACTTTCCTGTTGTTCAGAAGTTTTGGACTGAAATTAAGGATGTACTACAAACAGTTTTTGACATTGCCATTCCATCAGAACTATGTGCTTGGGCCTGAGGACTCCTGCCATGGACACAATAGACAGTTACCTCTGGAACATACTCTTGGCAACTGCGAAAAAGGCCATCATAAAAATGCATGACAAAAAAAGCACAGATCAAGGACTGGACTCACATTATATTATAATTTCAAAATGGACATATTTTGTCAGATTTTGGACTAAATGAGGTGTTTACTTTGGGTTCTGTGTGTCAAGATATTTCCCTTCTTTTTATTTTAATTCATGGCTGTTATTGGATGTCTGCTTATTTTGGTTTATGTCTCCTCTCTCTGGTCTTGTTCTATTCTTCTGTGTTATCTTTTGTTATACATTTTAAAAATAAAAACGTTTAAATATACAAAAAAAAAAAAAAACAGAAATGGAGGTTTAAGGGTTCAATCTTCCGGCAGTGAACTGCAGCGTTTTTATAGCCATGGGGTGACATCAGCCCTGGCCATTCTGATGCTAATCCAGTACTCATCAGTGATGGGGGAGCTGCAGTAGCTAACAAAAGGATTTCTATGGTCCATTACAAGGCTGTAACAATGAAGATTGCTTGGTGGGCAGGGTTTACGCAGCCCAGAGTAAGTAAGTAATATCGGAGTTCTCAGACTATATCTGCAAATTGAGAATTACTTTTGTAATCGAAACGTCTTGTTCATCGGGTAATGTGTTTTTCATCACTCTGAATCCCATGGATGAGTTTTTTACATGTTTTAAAGTGTTATGTCACTATTCAAATGGTGAGAGACGCCTATATAACTCTATGAGATATTCACTGTTTTAAAAAAGAAATAACCAAACACAACAGTTGGGTCCACATATTTACCTTTCCTTTAAGCTAACAGCAATCATCACTTTAAGAGTGAATCAAGCATTGATAGAAGACAATTTGCAAGTAGTTTATTTGTACTGACAGTTTGTTTCATGAATAGGCTCAGTAATTACAGAGATATGAATCATAAACCAAGTCAACATGTCTGCAATCTGACAGGTGAACACTGAATTCTACCTGAATGCTGACCTGTCTCAGCTCAATGTTATATGGACAGGTTATATGTTCAAAGGTAAAACAAAAAAAAAAAGGATTTTGCACCAAATGCTAGAGTAATATTTGGGAGAGAAATATCTTAATAGTCAGAGAATGCTTTGTTTGTTATGGCATGTGCAGTTTCCTGACGCTCAGAGCGGAGAGTGGTTTGGATATCTCACCCAGGAGGGAAAAGTGGCACTGGACTTTAAAGGTGGACCCTTCAAAGGTGAGGTTACAGTTGATTTTAGGAACATCATACTTCTGCACATACAGATGTCAGCCATGTGTTTGCTACCAGGGTTTTTCCATGTGCCGCGCTGTCTCCTCATGTGTGAGGCCATGCTGGACCAGATCTTGGACCGGGACTAAATTTTGGACCATGGACTCAAAGTAGACCAGGACCAGGATCCACAGGATTTCTTATCAATATTTTAATAATAATGAGACCTTTCTGAATCTAGTTATATTGTTTTGTTGTGTAGTAAAACAAATATTGTGATCTATGTTTGGAATAACTCTGTACCTTATATCAGAACAACTTTGTATTTGCAAACAGTAAAAAAAAAATCATCTGCTAAAGATTCATCATGCCATATTTATCTATGTCCGCTGTTTTGGTAATTGCAGTTTCTGCCACAATAAAAAATAACATTGTACATGATAAGATTTTTTTTTCTAATAAAGCATCCAAATATGTTTTTTCTCAACCAAATGACAGGGATAGTAAAGTCATCATAAATATGATAAATAATCACAGTTTTTATCACCACAACCTCAAGAAAGCCAAATCTGGTCTGACTTCAAAACGTACGCAGACGCAGAATCCCAGAAGGACAATTCAGTTGGTAGCTGTTCCTCATTCACAACCAATACAATAAAAGCGGTGACAGAACAGTGTCACATCCGTCAGTTGGTCCACATGTTCCCATATGGACCAAAACCATTATTGATCATGATTGATCATTATTGATTACTGATCATGATTTAATTCCTGGAGATAATTGAAACGTAAACAGTTCTGATGTGAGTAATCAGATTAATTTCTGATTGTTCAGACCTGTGCATGTTTTTCAATGAAAATTATGCAAAAAAGACAACTCTCTGGTCAAACTCAACACACAAACACAGGAACCACAACAACAGAACATAATAAAACAAAAACAAAAATTAAAATGTTTTCACCTGGGAATTTACCATCTTTCACAAGCAAGAACCTCATGACAACCGGTACGAGAAGTCCTGGAGGATTGTGAAGGAGCTCAAAATAGAGTATAGATTGAACAAGTAGATTGTGGTTGAAATACCACTGTAATTGATCTTGCTCGTTTGAGGGGAAGACTAGGCGTCGGTTGAAGGTCCTTGATACAGGGGTGATGAGAACGGTTGTGGACAGGGCAACCTCTGAGCGGCGAAGGAAACCAAAGAAGGCGAAAGGAACATGCCGATGCTAGCCTTTGACAAGGATCATTGCTTGGTCTTTTCGCAGATCGGAGAGGGGATCACCAAGCCTAAGAGCAGCATAAAAAGATGTTGATGTTGCTCAGGTAGGCTTTAAATACATAGTAAATAGAGACTTGTCAAAGGTGAACGGGACTCAGTGAGTTCTGATTTTGAGTGAAGACCCCGTGTGGTCGCAGTAAAAATATGATGCTCACTCCAAAAATAGTTCATGTGAGGAGACGTAAAAAAAAAAAATGATATTATGACCTCGCCCAAAATCATACAAGAAGTTGGCCATGTTGGATCAACAAGGCGCTGACAAAAGTGCACCTTGTCGTACTTTCGCAGGTGAAACTTGATAGTCAAAGAGAAGTTTGAACAACAAGGTATTGTTGATGGTGTGATGGAAAGATGGAGGACGGCCCGGTATTGCTCTCCTGTGCTGGGCGAGGTGAGGCATAGGTCGGACCTATGCATCAGAATGAATGGGATGAAGAAATGTACTTTGTCATAAACAGTTGACAAATGGCATACTAATTCTCCACATCACAATGAAAATAAAAGATTAAAAAAACATAACTCTATCTCGAAGGGTGCGGTCGTGAAAATGTTGAATGAAGTAGTACAAGGTTCTTTTGTTAGGGAGGTGGCTCGTACCCAAGGGGGGCGAGGGCCTTTATCACCGTGTGCTGCTTTAGTTAGGCCCGAGCCGAAGGACGAGAATCGTCCTGGCGAGGGACTTATTATAATTGTATCCAGGGGCCGTAAAAAAAAAACGAGCAGTAAACAAGGACAGATAAGCTAGTGAGTGGTATCAAACATTAGAACTTAGTGGGTTCTAATTTTGAGTGAAGACCCGTGAAAAAATATTAAAAGACGGCTCAGTAGCGCCACCTGAAAAAACGATTAACATGGGGCCAATGGGAGCCCGAAGTCAAAAAAAGTTGCAGTAAAAAATATGAAATAAATAGGTGCTCTTAAGGAAGATGCAAAACACAGAGAAATGTAGAACAGTACAGAGGACGGAGCCACCAGCGTGGGGTGTGCGAGTTCAGATTGTGGTCACATGGTGATGCAGTTCTGTTCATTTGAAGACTGACGTGATTTATTTGATTTTGACATCAGACTTTATGCTCCATGTTGGCTGTCTGCTTTAGTACAAACTCTGTGTCTAATTGCATCCACTGGTGGGGCGTGGTGAGCTAGGTAGGTCATATATCCAGTTCCTTCTGAGGATCGGTGTCAGGAGTGCCCGGGGAGTTTTTTTGGGGGGCCTTCATTAAGTTTGGACTTTCCTCCCCTTTAAGATCATTTTCTTGATCAGGTTTTTGGTTTGATGCCCGTTTCCAGCATGAACCCTTTTGTTTTCTTTTTTATCCTTTCAGTAGTTTGGTGTTCTTATGGTTCTCATGTGAGTTTGTTGTTTTCGACAAGAGATTAAAAACATTCGAAAATTATCAACGGTCAGACCAATACAAACAACCCAATGGCATCAGAAGTGTTACAAGTAGCATCCTTCAATGTGAACGGCATACTGAACCCAATCAAACGAACAAAAATGTTCACAAAAATGAAAAGAGAAAGAATAGACATTATATTTTTACAAGAGACACACTTGAACGACACTGAACATCAAAATCTAACGAAATTCTGTTATAAAAAATCCTATTCTTCATCATACAGAGGCAAACATAGAAGGGGAGTTGCAATATTGATCTCAAACCAAATTGTTTTTGAACAGAGTTTTGAATGTAAGGATAAAGAAGGCAGATATGTACTGGTTAAAGGGAATATCAATGGAAAGGTTTTCACTCTTTTAAAAGTGTATGCTCCACCAGGGGGCGATATCACTTTCTATGCTGATGTCATGGACCTGATTGTGGACCACTGTAAGGGAACCCTAATTTGTGGCGGCGATTGGAATCTTCGCATTCAGCCTACACTGGACGTGTCGAACTCAAGAGGCACTGGAGGAACAATTAACAAGAAGTTCTGTCTCTTATTGAAGACTATAGGACTGATTGACATATGGAGGGAAATGAACCCTAGGGGGCGCCAGTATGCCCATTTTTCAAACCTACATACAATCTATTCCAGAATAGTCTGCTCAGATCACCAGACCCAGAATAGGCCATGGGCCTGCCTCAGACTCAGACTCTCTTCTCTCTCGTGCTATCCTCTCTCTCTTCTCTCCTCTCCTCATCTTTCTCCCTCTCCCTCTTCTCTCTTCTCCTCTCCTCTTATATCCTCTTCTCCTCTCTCTCCTGATTCCCTCTCTCTTTTCTCTCTGCCCTCTCTCTCTCCTCCTCTCTCTCCCCTCTCTCTCTCCTTTTCTCTTCTCTCCCTCCTCATTCTCCTCCTCTTTATCTCTCCCCCTCTCTACCTCTCTCCTCTCTCCATCATCCTGTCTCTCTATTCTCTCCTCTCTCTCCACCTCTTACTTTCCTCTCCATCTTTGTTGGATTTTCTCTTTCTCTCTGCCTTGTCTTCTCTCTCCCCGCTCTTATCTCATCCTCTCTCCTCACTCTGCTCTTTTCCCTCCTCTCTTTCCCCCCTCTCTCTCCCTTCTCTACTTCTTTCTACAGGTCACTGGTTTGTCTGCAGATGTGATATGCAGCGAACATTTTGTAGTAGAACATGTACATTATCTAATCAGAGTCCTTGTGCCACATGAGTGAGGGCTGTTTGCGCTGGCACTGCTCTTACCTCTGTTAGAAGCTGAACGCTCCTTACATCAAATAATGCTCACACTTAAACATGCTGTGAAACAGTGAAAATAACAGTATGTGGCGGAGCGGAAATGGAGGACTCTTTTTGAAATCCAACAGAGAAGTCAAACAAAACTCATTTGGATTGTTGTTTAAGTCTGTTTGCGCTCTGAAAATGTTTGCTCTTATGTCAAAAACATTCTCCAATCTGAACGTTGATCTGTTTTTATTATTTCCACTTTCACTTCATAGATTTCTCTGGGACATTGTAACATCAAAGGCCATTTCTTTCAAATCATTTTTCTCCCACAGAGAAGAAATAATCATACCTGTGGTCCTTTGTCAAAAAAAAAACCTAACAGTACAAAAATATTTACACAGTGCCGAAAAAGCAGCCACAAAAATAAAACAAAGTATGTACAGGACACAAAGGCAGCCACACTATGAGCAGAGCTCTCCTTGAATACCCCCTAGCCCCTCCCCTGGGGTTAGCACAAGTAAGCAAAATCCCCAAATCCAAAATCATAAATCACAAAATACGCAATACATTAAAAGGATCGGATAGTAACTTGGTTTGGCCCACTGAACCCCCCAGGGCAGCTGTGGCTACAATTGTAGCTTACCGCTATCGAGTGTGGCGTGAATGTCTTTTGAGTGTCCAAAAGAGTGCTGTATAAATATGACACAGGATTATTAGGGCCCGAGCCACACAGGCAAGAGGGGAACACCTCGCCTGATGCCAGAGCCCTTTTGTAGTTGTACAATTTGGAGAGAAAACGCAAAAATCAAGCAGTAAACAATGATGAATATGCAACAAAATGGAATCAGAAATTAGGGCTCAGTGCGTTCTAATTTTGAGTGAGGACCCCAAGAAAAAATATTTAAAGATGGCTCAGTAGCGCAACCTCAAAAATTGATTTTACATAGAAGCAATGGGAACATTTCAACGTAGAAAAAGGAAACTGTGCTGTGTTATGTGGGCAGCAAGTGCTCTGAGGGGCACCAGCCTGACCAGGCAGTTTGGACTGAATGACACAATAGGCTATTTATGCAGCAGCTGCAGTGTTCCTTTTGCATTTGAACTGGGAGGTTACAGTAGGACTACTCTGTCTTTAGTTCTTTCTTCAAAACTAACTAGGACTTGAGAGTCTCGCTTTCCAAATTTGAGATGTGCACAGGCGGCTACAAGTCACAGTTTAAACAGACGCAGAGAGATCAGGGGCAAAGCTGGGAACCATTTTATCCACATACGTATTCTACAAAACACAAGGAGTAAAAAGGTCGATAGATGATGAAAATTGACCTCATATTCAATTAGAAACCACAGAAAAGAGAGCATGAAACTTGTCTGAAACTTGCTGTGCTCAATGTCGAATCTTTATGGAGCAAATTATTTTACATGAACAATTTTAGACCCTGTGTCGAGCCACTGTCCAGGGTGTACCCCGCCTAAGGCCCAAAGGCACTGGGATAGGCTCCAGTCACCCGTGACCCCTAATGGGAACAAGCGGTAGAAAATGAATGAATTTTAGACCCAACAAGGCTGGAAACTGAAAGGTACTGGAAAAGTATATGGGAAAAAGAGGCAACACATAACAGCGATGCACATTGGCTGATGGATCTAAGAGTGAACCACATCAACCTCCCTAAACAGAACCCAGTTACCATCACAATGGCAGACATCCAAGAAAGAGTCTCAGGTATGAAAAACTGGACCGCACCGGACCCTGACATGATTCATGCATACTGGCTAAAGAAACTCACAACACTCCATGAGCCTGATCCTAAAGGATCCCTCCAAGGGTTGACAGAACAGTTGCTCAAGACTGCAGAACCCGTACTGCCTGGTTTGATTACAAGAAAACATCTGACTCAATGCCACACACGCGGATCACTGAATGCTTGGAGATGTACATCATCAACAGGACTTTAAGAGCCTTCATAGCAAATTCGATGCGGCTGTGGAAAACCACCCTCGAGACCAAACCACTGGCACAAGTGCCCATCAAATGTGGCATATACCAAGGAGATGCCCTGTCCCCACTGCTGTTCTGCAAAGGTCTGAACCCTCTCAGAGAATCAACAAGACAGGCTATCGATACGACTCAGGAATGGGGCTATGATCAGTCACCTCCTCTACATGGATGACATCAAACTGCACGCTAAGAGCGAGCGAGACATGGACTCTGATCCACACGACCAGGATCTACAGCGCCGACATTGGGATGAGGTGTTGGAGGAGGGACCATCATGGGAGGACACGCCCCTACATGGGATGTACCACCGGAACATCAGAATCAGAATCAGAATCAGAAAGAGTTTATTGCCATTGTCAATGAACAAAATTCAAAAACATAGGAACGTCTCGGCCTTAAGGTGCAACATAGAACACTGAGTGGCTGATATCAATAAATCCCACCAATGGCTAGAGCAGGCCGGACTGAAGGACAGCACAGAGGCACTCATCATGGCTGCACAGAAACAGGCCCTGAGCACCAGAGCAATAGAGGCCCAGATCTACCACACCAGACAAGACCCAAGGTGTAGGCTGTGCAAAGGGGTCCCTGAGACAATCTAGCACATAACTGCAGATGTAAGATGCTGGCAGGGAAAGCATACATGGAGCGTGATAACCAAGTGGCTGGCATAGTGTACAGGAACATCTGTGCGGAGTATGGCCTGGAGACCCCAAGGTCAAAGTTTCTCTACCACCCAAAGGTGGTAGAGAATTGCCGAGCCAAGATCCTGTGGGACTTCCAGATACAGACTGACAAACCACTGGCAAACCAACCAGACATTGTGGTGGCTCTCTACCCTCTGTCCTCCTCCCTCTGCCTTCTAATTTCTTCCGTTTGTCCTCCCTCTGCCCTCTTCCATCTGGCCTCTTATCTCCCCCATTTGTCCTCCCTCTGTTTTTACCCCCTCTGTCCTCCTCCCTCTCCAAAATCCCTTTGCTGTCCTCCCTCTGTCCTTCTCCTTCTGTCATCTGTCCTTCACCCTCTGCCCACTTCCCTCTCCCCTCTGTCCTCATCCCTCTGTCCTCCTCGCTCTGATCTTTGTCCTCATTCTTCTGCCCTCTGTCGTTGCTCTCTTTCCTGCTCCCTCTGCACTCTGTCCTCCACCTTCGGAACTATGTCCTCCTTCCTCCTCCCTTTCCTCCTTCCTCTGCCCAATTTCCTCTGCAGTTGATACGCAGCGAGAATGTGTCCTATCACAATTACGCAGACGACACTCAGATCTATGTTTCACTGACGGCAGGTGAATATGGACCAGTGGATTCACTCTGTCACTGCATCCAACAGATCAGTGTGTGGATGCAAAACAACTTTCTCCAGCTGAACTCAGACAAGACTGAAATCATCGTCTTTGGCCCACAGAAACAAAGAGAAAGTGTTAGCAGTCACTCCTCCAGAGTCTCGCTCTAAAACCTACAAATCAAGTTAGAAATTTGGGGGTAATAATGGACTCAGACTTGAACTTTAACAGCCACGTCAAATCAATCACATCAGCAGCTTTTTACCATCTAAATAACATTGCCAAAATCAAAAGTATAGTGTCTAAACCAGACTTTGAGAGACTTATCCATGCGTTTGTCTCTAGTAGATTAGACTACTGTAACGGCCTGCTCACTGGCCTCTCCAAACGAGCTGTAAAACAGCTGCAGTACATCCAGAACGCTGCTGCTCGGGTCCTGACCAGAACCAGGAAGTACGATCACATTAGTCCTGTGCTCAGGTCTCTGCACTGCCCCCTGTGGCTCAGAGAATAGACTTCAAAGCAGCTCTGCTTGTATACAAGTCTCTCCATGGCCTAGCACCAAAGTACATCTCGGACATGTTAGTGCCATATGAACCATCTCGGACTCTGAGGACCTCAGGGACCGGCCTCCTGCTGGTGCCCAGAGTCAGGACTAAACATGGGGAATGTGCGTTTCAGTTTTATGCAGCTAAAATCTGGAAAAGTCTTCCTGAGGATGTGAGACAGGCCGCTACTCTGGCAATGTTCAAATCTAAGCTAAAAACTGTTTTTGTTTGGCTGTGCATATGACTGAAATGCTTTTCTTTGCACTCTTCTCTTTTATGTCTTGAACTAAGATTTTGTGATTTCTGCCATGTCTTTGTGATTTTAATGCATTTTTTCCTGTTGTGTGAAGCACTTTGAATAGCCTTGTGTACGAATTGTGCTCTACAAAAATAAACTTGCTTTGCCTTTGTTCTCCTTCCTCTGTCCTCCTCCATTTGCACGCTATACTCCTCCCTCTGTCCTCCCGCCTCTGTCAACCTCCCGCTGTCCTCTGTCCTCCTCCCTATATTCCCTTCCCTAGAAGACAATGCAATGTATATTATATTTTATATATATTTAAGTCATTTGGACATTATCAAGAATGAACAACATACAAAAAATGATGAAAATGGATATTTTGCAATATTTTTGATGAGGACATTGCTTTGTTTGATTTGTTAAATATTTCAGATTCAATATTGGCTTTTATTATGGCGAGTTCCACATCAGCTTCATTTCCTGTGATGTCATCAAGTCGGAATACACGGACACTGAGTCTGTACCCCAGAGTACACGAGTACATACTCTGTACCCCGGAGTACATGAGTACTGTGTCTGCAGACAGAGGATTGAGAAACGGCCCAGGAAGTGATAAAATGAGTCAAGCCCCCTCCCTTTTGCTCCACCCTTTTCCCTCCCCTCCTCCCCCTCCTCCCCTCCCCTCCCCTCGCCTCCCCTCGCCTCCCCTCGGTGTGCGGTGTAAGTGGCCTCTTGCCTTCAGCCGGGCGCTCACAGGATGGTGATGGCTCGCCGTTCACCCTCAGTGCACGCTCAGGTAAGACCCTGCTCTGGTTTGGTCTGGTTTGGTCTGGTCTGGTTCTCCTTCAGACCAAACTGAGCTGGTAACACAAACTGTAAGATATATTTACTATTTGTAGTCTTCATTGTTTCATATTGTTTTTAGTTGACTTCACAGCTAACATTTCAAAAAGACACACATGATACAACTATATACATCATATAATATTACACAAATTATAAAGGCAATTGAACAAATAGTCAAAAAGTGTTTCTACAACAATATGATGGATATGGTGTGCTTATAGCCCTAATAAAGCATGCACTTAATTAATGATTAGCAAATAACAATAAGTCAGGCTTAGTTACTACATAATTAATACTCTGAACCCAGTAATTAAGTAGTGATTAAGCCTGAATCATTCTTAATGGACTAATTGTGATTATCAATTAAATTGTTAAATTGTTAATGTTCTATTGAGGCTAATTAAGTTGTTGTTATTATAAAGTGGTACTCATACTTCTTAATGAATGCCTGTTACTAATGTCAGTATGAAATGTTGGGTTCTCTAAATTACAAATGTAGTAAATACAGCCACCTCTTTATAAAATACTATAACATGCTATGTCGTGTCACTATCCCCAACGTCTGTGTGCTTTTTGATGCTTTAAACCAAACTCCTCGGTCTGTGTCTCAGGAGCTGTGTGTGTGGCTCTGTGTACTGCACTGCTCCGTCAGCCTGGGGCCCGTGCATGCAGAGGGAGCTCGCCTGCGCTGTGGCTCTGAACTCCTGGCAGACCTCATATTCGTGTGTGGGGACCGCGGCATCTACTTAGGCAAGTGTCCCTGTGCGCTGCTCCATAAGTGTGGGATAGTGGCTCGTACTGCAGTGATACGGCTCTATCAGGTTACTGTAGCCTGTGTTTACAGCAGCTCATGGTCACAGGCGCAGAGAAAACAGCAGATACTAGACTCGCCGCATGCCTTCGGTCAACCAGCCTTACTCTTTTACTTTCTTTATTCATCATACAAAACAGCAGAGTATAAAAACACTGCAAACATTAACACACCAGATAGAAAGTCCATAGTTGTGATGAGTGAGGATTGTATTCTTAATTGTAGGAATTAAATAAAAGGAATATGACTGACAGCTGCAGACATGTGCAGTGACACGCCACAGAGCTGTGAGCCACAAGGATATTTACCTCTGTACAAGGGACATTAGGGTTAGGGCCACGACCAGGTGTGGACCAGCCGCCCACAAGCAAGAGAAAGGAATGAGGGAGAGAAGTGCAAGCCAAAGTATGGGGCTCTATTTTTAAGGGATTTTTTTGGGCGCGTAATCTTTATTAGATAATATCAGACAAACTTTATTGTCCCCAAGGGGAAATTTGTTGTGGGCTGCATGCATTAAATGCCTAATTTTTTATTTTTATGTTATACTATAGTAATGTTAAATTGTTTCTTAATGCATGCCCTTTGGATTGAATATATGTTGTTTTATTATTGCTCAATGTTTTATGTTGCACCTGAGACAAGTTCCTATGTTTGTGAATTCTGTTCATTTACAATGGCAATAAACCCTTTCTGATTCTGATGAAATGCAGATGAGACAGATAGCACATGTGCTATCCCCTCTACCACCACATTTCAGGGCTGGCATCATTTGTTGATCAATAACAATAAAGTCCATTCTGCCATATCCACCCGTCTTTAGAAATCTCTGGTGTCCCATGCTGCCCGGTGGTGGAGTGGTTAAGGTGGCAGCACCTATGCCAGACAAATTACTGCATGTCCTCCCTTCTCTCATCCTGTCTAATAAAGCCTTTAAACAAAAAGAAACCTCTGGCGTCCCGACGATGATATGACTCACAAGAATGTAGGCGCTAAGACAGGACATCAAGGGCCATGTGTCCTAGTGTAGAGATGTGCGTCATGGCCAATTGTAGGTTGCTGGGCTATGCACAATAAAACCAGCCCAACATTTACCTCACCTACGGCCTGTGGCTGTTGCTGTTGGGGTATAAGGCACCAAGGACGCCAGGTGCAGCCTTTAGGAGCCACAAGGCCCCTCTCCTAGATAGAGAGATAGAACAAAAGCCTCTGTTACGCGTCTGCAATACCCAAAGCATAACACAGGTAGCTCAATTCACACTACCTTTTACTAAATTTCATCAATCAACTACATTAACCAAACCATCATGTTACTTGATTAATAAGTCATTAATGAATGTGCATCTACTCAAAAGCACTTGAAAGCATAACAAAAACATGCAATGTACAAACTTTGAAATAAAATAACATGCTGTAGGGTCTGAACTGCACAATAGCTTTTCAAATAGCAAATTAAAAAGGAAAAAAAATAATATCAACAACATCAGTTTAGGACAACATTGAATTGTGTTCGTGTGGACTTTACATTGTTGCGGTAAAGTTCACGCTCACAATGGTCATACGATTCCTTGAATTAAGCAAATCTTCCAGTTCCAGACACAATGTAACACATTGAGCCTTGTCTGCACATGTGCTCTGAGGACCACACAGCTTCAAACCCATGGATCTATCCTCAAACCACGCTGTGTGGGAGTCTACGATGTTTGCGGGTTTTGGCCTAACTGGAAATGTGCGAGGAGAAACTGACTTAAAAACGCTCTGTTCATGCTCCCAATGATTAGATGTTAGTTAGAAATACAGGCGGTCCTCTAACAACATAGAATGCTAATTTGTGTGATGAATTGATCGCTATGTTTGTGAATTTTGTTCATTGGCAATTGCAATAAACTCTTTCTGATTCTGATTCTGATTCTGAAGTGAGCTTATTTAAATTTGATTCATATTCCCTGCAAAAAGATAACGCCCAGTCTCACTGAAACTAGTCTGAAACTTGCTGTGCTAAATGTCAGATCCTTATGTAACAAATCATTCTTAATTAATCATTTTATTTCTTCTTATAATCTTGATTTTATGTTTTTAACTGACCCTTAACCCTGTGACGAGTTGGCCACTGTCCAGGGTGTTACCCCGCCTAAGGCCCAAAGGCACTGGAATATGCTCCAGTCACCCGCGACCCCTAACGGGAAAATGAATGAATAACTGAAACATGGCTTGACAAAAACACAGGAAATTTAGTTCTAATAGAGTCTGCTCCACCCAACTTTATGTTTGAATCTGAAACACGAGAAAACAAAAAGGGAGGAGGTGTGTGTGCTTTTGTTAGAGATGAAATAGTTACCCACAGGTTGTCCTTTGGGGTGTTTTCAACATTTGAGTACGTAGCCTTTAAAATTGAGCTAAAGCAGTCTCCATCCATTCTCTTCATTGTTTTATACAAGCCTCCTCAGCACTGCAAAAGTTTTATTGATGATTTTACTGAGATGCTTTCAGTCGTATGCACAGACTTTGACGGTTTGGTTATAACAGGTGGTTTCAATGTTCATGTTGATAATATCTGTGACAGAAATGCTAAAGAGCTTCATGCTGTCCTTGAAACTTTCGGTCTTACTCAGCGCGTGAGTGGCCCCACCCACAGCAGAGGGCACACTCTAGAGCTTTTAATTACAAAAGGAGTTAATATTTCAAACGTCAATGTGGTCGATGTTGCTCTGTCTGATCATTTCTGTGTCTTCTTTGACCTGTCTGTTTTTCCCAGTCCACCAGCTGGTCCTGCAATTGTCCGGAGGAGACACATAAATGACAGCACGGGAAAACTTTTTATGGAAATGATTAACTTTGAAAATGTCTCATGTTCAAATGTAAATTATTTGTTGAACTCTGTTACATCTAGTGTTTAGAATGTTCTCGACACACCATTGCCCCTATGAAGGCTAAAACTGTTAAAAATAAGCAGAAGGCGCCATGGAGAAATGATGATTCGGTCAGGGCACAGAAAAGGGAGTGCCGCCGGGGGCCGAACGAAAATGGCGAAAGTTCGAAGCTCCAAGTTCAGAAAGAGATTTACAGAGAGAAGTTGTATATGTACAACCTCATTTTATGTAGAACTAGGGAAGGATATTTTTCTGAAATAATTGGAAGCTGCAGTAACAACTCGCGTGTCCTGTTTGCCACAGTAAACAGATTAACAAACCCTCCAGTTCAGCTGCCGTTAGAACTCATTTCCACATCCAAGTGTAATGAGTTTGCATTATTCAAAGTTCAGGGCATTAAAAATGCTATCAATTCTACAATGCAAAAAATAACCCTCAAACCACCTACACACTTAGAGCTGACTCACTTTGCACCTGTAACTGACAAAACTGTCCAGGAGATCATCACCAGCCTGAGTTCATCTACATGCTGCCTCGATGTGTTACCCACCAGATTTCTAAAGTCTGTGCAGAACAGTTTGTTAGCACCACTCACTCAAATAGTTAACATGTCGCTTCAATCTGGAACATTCCCAATGTCTTTGAAAACTGCGGTCATAAAGCGTCTCCTAAAGAAGAGCAGTCTTGATGCCGCAGTACTGAGTCATTACCGGCCCATCTCTAATCTGCCATTTTGGGGCAAAGTCCTTGAAAAGGTTGTTTACCAACAGCTCACTGATTTCCTCTTAATAAACAACTCATTTGATGTTTTCCAGTCAGGTTTTAGACCTCATCATCACAGCACTGAGACTGCTGTTGTCAAGGTGACAAATGACATCCACCTGAAACACTGACGCGGGCAAAGCCTCAGTCTTAATTCTGTTAGATCTGAGTGCTGCTTTTGACACTGTCGATCATGGGACCCTCTTACAGAGACTAGGGGACTGGGTGGGCATCACTGGCACTGCGCTAAACTGGTTAAAGTCCTATCTGGAAGACAGAAAATTCTTTATCGAAATTGGTAACTGTGTCTCAGACCAGATGCCCCTGACCTGTGGGGTGCCCCAAGGGTCAATACTGGGACCCCTTCTGTTCAACCTCTACATGCTGCCGTTAGGTCAGTTGATACGCAGCGAGAATGTGTCCTATCACAATTACGCAGACGACACTCAGATCTATGTTTCACTGACGGCAGGTGAATATGGACCAGTGGATTCACTCTGTCACTGCATCCAACAGATCAGTGTGTGGATGCAAAACAACTTTCTCCAGCTGAACTCAGACAAGACTGAAATCATCGTCTTTGGCCCACAGAAACAAAGAGAAAGTGTTAGCAGTCACCTCCAGAGTCTCGCTCTAAAACCTACAAATCAAGTTAGAAATCTGGGGGTAATAATGGACTCAGATTTGAATTTTAACAGCCACGTCAGATCAATAACATCAGCACTCTTTTACCATCTAAAAAACATTGCCGAAATCAAAAGTATAGTGTCTAAACCAGACTTGGAGAGACTTATATATGCGTTTGTCTCTAGTATATTAGACTACTGTAACGGCCTGCTCACTGGCCTCTCCAAACGAGCTGTAAAACAGCTGCAGTACATCCAGAACGCCGCTGCTCGGGTCCTGACTAGAACCAGGAAGTACGATCACATTAGTCCTGTGCTCAGGTCTCTGCACTGCCCCCTGTGGCTCAGAGAATAGACTTCAAAGCAGCTCTGCTTGTATACAAGTCTCTCCATGGCCTAGCACCAAAGTACATCTCGGACATGTTAGTGCCATATGAACCATCTCTGACTCTGAGGACCTCAGGGACCGGCCTCCTGCTGGTGCCCAGAGTCAGGACTAAACATTGGGAATGTGCGTTTCAGTTTTATGCAGCTAAAATCTGGAACAGTCTTCCTGAGGATGTGAGACAGGTTCTACTCTGGCATTGTTCAAATCTAAGCTAAAAACTGTTTTGTTTGGCTCTGCATATGACTGAAATGATTTTCTTTGCACTCTTCTCTTTTAAGTCTTAAACTATTTGACGAATCGCCTGAAAATGGCACCTTTAAATTTCCTTGAATGAAGGTTTTGTTATTTCTGTCTTTTCTTTGTGATTTGAATGAACTTTTTCCTGTTGTGTGAAGCACTTTGAATTGCCTTGTGTACGAATTGTGCTCTACAAATAAACTTGCCTTGCCTTGCCTAAATCTCTCAGAGTGGTATAAAGGTTTAAAAGACACACTTATCCCTTCACTTTGACCAACTTTTAATTCAGACCCCTCCTAGTTGGAAATAAGCCATAATTTCCTTAATACCTAAAGAGGGAAAGGACTTACTCTCATAGATGGGCAACACGGTAGCGCAGCGGTTAGCACTCACGATTCACATCAAGAAGGTCCTGGCATAGAATTCTGAGTGGTGCGGGGGCCTTTCATTTTGCATGTTTCTCCCCGTGTCTCCGTGGGTTTCTTCTGAGTACCCCACTACCACTAAAAACATGTCAAATAGTATGCTGGTGTGAGAGTGAATGCGGGACAACGGATGGATATTAGCCCATGGCTACAATCCACATGCACTGTCCCAACCAAATAAATAAGTATAGATCCATGTCTATTCTGATTGTGGACTATCGTATATACACATCAGTTATGACCAAAAGATTGAATCAAATACTCCTTACACATGAACCGTATACAAAAACAACAAAACAAAGCCGTAATAATTAGTTTGGACAGTGAGAATGCTTTTGTTTCTGTTAGCTGGTCATATTTATTTAAATTGCTAAAAAAAATCAGCTCAAATCAGTGCATTGCTGTGTGATCCAGAATATGAAGCTCAATGGTAAAATATTGAGAGTAATGTTGTGCCGGTAGTTCCTGAGAATCCCTGGGTAAAATTTGTGCTTGGAACGTGGAAAGAACTAATCAACACATACTGTATAATCTAAATTTGTTGACTTAAAATCAAGGTTTTGTACCAAATAGAACTGACCCGAGATTCAAGGTCTGGATTACAAAAGGTATAAAGGTTTTTCACCAGATTGTAAAAGATAATCACATGAAAAGCTTTGAAATGTTGATAGAATCCTTTGACTTGTAGAAACAGGACTTTCATAGGTTTTTACAAATGAGTTATTATAACCAATAATTTAAACAAAGCAACAAATCATAACTTTCAAAGGGAATAATATCTAAATTATCCATCCATCTTCTTCTGCTTATCCGGGGCCGGGTCACGGGGGCAGCAGTCTAAGCAGGGACTCCCAGACTTCCCCCTCCCCAGACACTTCCACCAACTCCTCCGGGGGATCCCGAGGCGTTCCCAGGCCAGCCGAGAGACATAGTCCATTCAGCGTCTATATTATCTAAATTATATAAATGCTTAAATAACCATATATATAAAAAATAAATGGGGGAAAAAGGTATGTTTGTTTTGACGGATGAAGAATGGGAAAAGTATATGTACATCTCAGTGAAAGACCACATAATTGCATGTTTGGAGAGAGTTCTGCTGGAAAGATCACGGTCACGTTTTTTCATAACACTGTGTCAAAGTGCCCATTATTCACAAAACAATTCCAACTGTTGAAGTTAAACTGTGGCACCAGGATGCAAACTACAATCATGTGTTTCGGAATTGTCCTGTTGCTCAGAAATACAGGACTGAGATCAATAAAGCCCTTCAGACAATATTTGACATCACCATCCCACTGGATTTCAAAAATAGGTACTTGGGCCTCCGGACTCCTGCCATGGACACCTCTGGAGCATCCTCCTGGCAGCAGCGAAAAAGTCTCTCACAAACAAATGTTTTACACAAATTGCACCGACAATCAAGGACTGGAGAGAACTTACACTGGACATTCGCAAAATGGAACAAAAAAATACATTCAGGCTTGGTTTGTCTTTATTTTATTTTTTGTTGGATTTCTACTGGTTTTGATTTTTGTCTATTGTTTTCTCTCTGGTTTTGTTCTGTTCTATTGTGTTTATTTTATCCTGTGTTGTTTTTTTTTTTATTACAGATTACACTAAAAATATGATTTGATTAATAAAATGTATTTAAGTGGAAAGACTAAAACTAGAAAACTAAATTAAATTTCCTTGCCAGAATGAGCCCTGCTAACCTCTTGATTCCTGTATGACATGTGCACAGGGAGGCGCGGCTGGTCAGGATACGGCCCACGACCCCGTAGCAGGGGCATTGTGGACCAGTGCTGTCTGGGCCCCGGCTGCGACCTACAGCATTTAGAGAAGTACTGCGCCAAAGCCAAGGGTGCCTTCACCACCATCAGCAGCACCCAGGGACCCACAACGGTAGGAGCTAGGGGCCACACTCTGGGGTCAACATGAGTTCAAGAGACAGGCAATTTCAAATGTTTGGTAGTTTTTATTTTGTTGTTATCCCTGTGTTACTCCTGCTGATTTCCTCTAAAATGCCTGTTTAAATCTTTCACTGATTCTGACACTTTGGAGTCTAATCTCTAATGGTCTCTGCTAATTCTGAAGATATACAGTTTGTTATGGGAGTTTCCGAGGGCAAAGACACTGGGGGCTTCTCGAGCGCATTATTACAGACGTGTTGTCTGGGACTCCGGTCATGGTTTGTTGCTTCACAAATGAGAAAACCCACATGCTCGGCCAAAAAAGAGGAGATCTTCTTCTTCTTCTGTTACTTTTAATGGCGGTTGGCAGCCAACTGAAAAGGTGTATTTACCAACTATAGTTGTACGTCTAACTTCTTCTTCTTCTTTGGTGTTTTATGGCGGTTGGTATCCATAAAGTGTTACATTTCTGTAACCTACTGTAGTTGTACGTCTTCAAAGTATGTGTTTCATGATATAAGGAGTGAGAGTAAGAGAGAGTAAGAGAGAGAGAGAGAAAGAGCGAGAGAGCGAGAGTGAAAGAGATAGAGCCCCCTGGAGATACTTCAAGGACCCTGATAGGGGTGCCACCAGGTTTCCTGGGCACCCTGAAAACAAATTTCTCTATTGTCTGTTTTAGTTCTTAAACTCTGCCAAAAGGATACCACAGATGAAACAAGCCCATCAACAAATGTTTAATGCAAAGACAATGAAGCGCCATCTGGTGGTCCCTCTAGTCATTACACCTGTGTAAACACTTTTTAACATGTAACCCCAAAAACAACACAAAATCTGATTGGACACTTCAGTGTTTTTTCTGTACAAAGAATAATACTCTATTATTAAGCCTAATATTTGATTGAAATAGAGCCTTCAAATCAGGGTCTTTGTATTTATTTTATACAAATTAGTAATAACTAATATTGAATTGAACAGGTTTCCCTCCCTTTGTGTGAATGCAGAGATGAGCCTTCAGTCTGACTGTGCTGATGAAACGGAGCTCAAGCTCAGGATAGTGATGTTGGTGGCACGGTGGCAGAGTGGCTAGCAGTCACAGCAAGGTCACTTGTAGGTCACTGGTTCATTAGTCAAACCAGTGACCTTCCCTATGGGGAGAATAAAATGTACCTTAATGTTGATAGTGTTTTGGCATTTGTTTGGTTCAGAGGTGATTAACATTTTTGTGCTGCAAAACTGCGGTGTTGAATTGCTTTTCTTGTCAATGCAATGTCTAATTTCATTTGATAATGTCTCTGTGAATGAGGTTGTGTTTTGTCAAATAAAAACGAATGAGCAGCTCTGGGGGTGCTGATAGCGATTATGAACACAGAACTCCAGAACCATGATCTGTGTGTGTTTAACCTGCATCTCATACATGCGAGGCAGAGAGGATTGCGAATTACATTCAGTTTTAGAATATTGACAAGGGCCCTCTCTCTGCCTCTTGTTTTAGTTACACAAAGCACCATAAACGCACAAGTTTGTCCCGCTCTCCTCTCGCCTTCAGTGCAGGTTAGCAGCTCAGAGGCCGAAGTGCCGGAGTGGACTGAACCATTATGAGAGAGACGGTGATTGAAACATTTATTTGTGAGACACGTGAACTAAGGCAGGGGTCAGCAACCCACGGCTCCGTCCTAGTGGCTCCCTGGGGCTTTTTCAAAAATGAATGGCAATAGGTGGGGGGATATATTTATATTTGTTGCTTTAATATGGTCTCTGTAGGGGGCCAAACATGACGCAAACATTCTTAACGTTTTCCAAAGCTGTAAAAAAATGTTTATAATAAATATTAAATTCCAACATTTTTGTCAATGAAGATTTGCGTCATGGACCTGCGACACGTGTTTCAGCGCACATGGCGGCGGCGCACATGGCGGCGCACATGGCGGGGGCGCAGTGCCGGGCACGTGACTGTTTGTAAACAAACAGGAATGAAAGGAGCTGATGAGGACGAGGATTCAAGGATTGTGCGATATCAGCACTCCTGGAGGAATTAGAGGTGCGCAGAGATAGATTTAAGAACTGGATTGCATCTCTACACTCCACTACTGCTGCTAGATTTAGGAAAGGGCCATGAAAATGGCAGGCAACATCATCAATCGGCAAATCAAGGACATTAATTCAGCTCCAGCACACTCAAGTGCCTGTGATGAGTCTGTGACGTGATCGATATCGAACAGGAACACTGTTATGCAGGTATGTAAACTCTGAAGAAATAATCACATTTATAATTTCAGGCTGTGTTCAATTCCACTGTTTCCCAAATATGGGGGGAAAGAAAAGAGGATTGTATTGTTATTGAGGTTTGAGGAGCACTGCTTTTTTGTTTTTTCGTTGTTGCGTGGTGCGTCATCTCTCCAGAGGGCGCTGCAGGGAAAATACACATTAAATCAGGAATGCTCATTATGTATTTGTAGCCTAGTCATTTTGATAGTAGGCTAATATAGCTAATATCACACTTACAGCCTGTATTCACTTCATATAAGGCTTATGTAAGGCTTTATATTTTTGGCGGCTCCAGACAGCTGTTTTTTGTTTTCTTGGTCCGAAATGGCTCTTTGGACATTAAAGGTTGCTGACCCTTGAACTAAGGAAATATAACATACAAAGAGGGCCCCATACACTTTAGTGAATAATCTAAAACTAGTCCAGTTGTAGAAAAGTGTTCTGATCTGTCTAGTCAGAATCTTTTTAACCTTTCCCCCCATTTAGCCCCCCTGAAACTGATGATATGGTTTCTTAATTTGACCTTTATTAAATCAGTGCGATCCCCATTAATATTAAAAACCTTTCCAAGGGAGTCCTGGCCTAGAGGCAGCAAAGTTTACATACTTACAACATGCAAACATACATTCAAATAACACAGGTTATTATGCCAACTCTAATGCTTTCAACTTGGTTTTAAAGGCATTTAGAGAGGAACGGTCCATTTCCAGTCGTTCTGCAACATGTTCCAAGCAAAAGGCTTTATTCACCCGCGCTGTCTAGGCGAAAGAACAGAGAACAACAGCTGATCGAGACATCCAGTACAGCCACAAGAGGATTTATTTCTCTCCAGGCCGGGCCAAGGGAACTCGTCCACAACGAGCAATATTTTTTGTGTGAAACTCAAGAAGAGCCTTCGACACAGATGACTTTTTCCTGCCTCGACATTGATGACATTCAAAGATAAAAAACACCAATGGAAGCAGCTGTGCTCTTCCAAAAAATACAAACCACAATGCCAGTAGGAGAGATTCAAGATGGCCAATTAGCTCAAGAGCGCTTCATCGGGCTGCGGTTGAATCTGTGTGAATTATCCGTCTGTATTACGAGATCACCTGGGGAGGTTATTCATACGTGCGTGGGAGCAGACATAAATGCCCTTTTTCATTAGTCCCTACTCTGCTTGGCTTGGCTCTTTGCTCGTGGCCTTGCTATGCAAATTTGAGACGCAAAGGATGTCTGCGCGACAGACACCTAAGCACCAAAACACATGACAACTGCTACACACTATGATATGATAACTATAAAACATCAGCAATACTGCTACAGCAACCATCAATAAAGCAGAGCAAAGCAGACGGAATGACGGACACAGAGGAAGGATACAAACAGGGAGAAAAGTTACTCACCTCTCGTGAAGCTAAAGTTAAACTACAGTGTTCTCATCCATGTCCGAGATGTATTTTACTCCCCAAATAACATTGCCATTAATCCAGCTCCATCTCTGATTCAGGTGCCGCTCCGGACGAGACCAGGAGCAGGATAGAACAAGTTTGTCATGGCAGCTCTGCGAGAGATCGATTGGTGTGGTGCTCGCTGGTCCTAAATTCATAGACTAACAAAATGGATTGCTTTTGTGCAACCTTCAAATGTTAATGCTGGCGTAAAGAGGCTGTACTTGGCCGCGGGAGGCTGGAGTGGGATGGTGCCAGCCCATATATGGTGATAGTGTTTGATCCAATGACTGAGAACTGTGGCATTCAAAAGCACCACCTGTGTGGGAGATGTTTGTCATGGCCTCATATACCGGCAATGAAAGAAGGGAGCAATGAAATAGTTTTTAAATGTTTTCCCAAATTGAAAAAAAATTAAATCAATACTAAATCAATAAATCAATAAAATACAATATTGAAATGCAGCCTCTGAGCATTGTTTCTTTATTTAATCAACCTTTATTTGTTTTGCCCAATGCGGAGAGCTTGCTTTCATCACTGGGGTGCCTGGACAGACTAAACCAAGACTAAACCAAGACTAAACCAAGACTAAACCAAGACTAAACCAAGACTAAACCAAGACTAAACCAAGACTAAACCAAGACTAAACCAGGTCCAGAATGCTCCACAGTCTGCGCACACATCTCTGCTTATAAACTGGACTTGAGATCCATAAACAAGGCCAGGCAGCAGCAAAGCCACAGGAGCGGATGATCCCGAAGCGTACACCCGCAGACTGCTGCGATGACACTGAAGTTGTGGGTCTGATTGAGGTGGAGACTGGAATTTACATGTTCAGCCGGCGTTGGATGTCTCAAACTCACAAAGTACTGGTCAACCTATAAATGATATTTTTTGTAAATGAATACATCCATATGTCCATCAATATACAATTTTTTCAAACCCACATGGGGTCTATACAAGAATAGACTACATTTTTATTTTTAACAAAGATAGGTCCAAAATAACAGAGGCAGACATAAGTACAATAGATCTAAGTGCTCATGCTCCTGTTGACATCACTGTTGATCTGGAACAGAAACAAAAAACACACTTTGGAGATTTAATGCTCGTCTACTCAATGAGCCACAGTTTGTAAAAATGATAACAGGGACATTGAGTTGTATGTAGAGGAAAACAACAATGGTGAAGTCTCTCCACCCATTCTCTGGGATGCAACAAAGGCACTTTTGAGGGGCGGAGTAATTGCTGTCACCTCAGTCAAAAAGAAAACAAAGGCTGAAAAAATGAAATGGTTCACAGAACAAACTAAAGCTGAAAACAATGATCCTCAAATGCGACTGGAAATTAATCAAAGAAATATATAATGAATGCATGTCGGTGTAATCCCTCATTCGTCCAGGAGGTTTCCATTGTCGAAAAAGATTCAGTTGTAGTCATCTGAAACCCAGTCATCTGAAACCCAGGAGCCCGGGGCATTCGGATGCTAAATAGGCATTCAAGGTGAGGCAGGGAACTACAGAACAATAGGCCCATCCCAGTTTCAATGGGCCATTATCAGGAGGTCCCGCCCTGTGGGCAGGGCTCTCACAGAGGAGGATAAAACAGGAGTTCTCAGACGTGTTTCACTGATTGAGAATGACTCTTGGATGAGAGTTGAAACGTTTAGTTTTTTCTAAAACAGAGTCCAGATGACTACAACTGAATCTTTTTCGACTATAATGAATGCAGTTCGAAATTCTCAAAATTATTAGCTTGGAAGCTTAGAAAATCACAGGCAGAAAGAACAATTTAATTTAATTATTTGGTTTTGTTCACCTTTTATTTCTGTGAACACATTTTGATGAATAATGGTATTACTGTACTGGCTGTATACAGCTTCTGACTGAACGGCGCTACTTCTGCGTAAGGCAGTCTCTTTTTACTGTGACATTACTGACACCTACTGGCGTAATGTAGAATTACAGCTGAAACTGAACAATTATCCATAGGTAGGTATGAGTACGTGGGGGGTGTCTATTTATAGCAAATATGTTGAGGGTGCAACAACAAGATAGGAAGAATGATCTAATTTTAACTAAACGACAATATACAATTGTTGATTTAATCCTTCAACAAAACTTTTTTTCACTAAAATATCAGGAAACCAAAAAAAAAGAAATACAATCTTTTTTGGACACTCTGAATGTACCCGCCGTGACCAAAGAGCAAAACAAAAAATGTGGTCCTGAAATAAAAACGACTGAAATTCAAAGTGCAATCAAAAGACTGAAAAATAATACATCTCCGGGGAGTGATGGGTTCACCTCAGAGTGATATAAAGCTCTAAAAGACACACGTACACCTTTGCTTTTATCAGCTTTTAACTGGGCCCTTAAAAAAGCTCAGATCCCTCCGTGTTGGAACTAAGCCATCATTCCTTAATACCTACAGAGGGGTTGGACCGACTTGAACGTGCCTCACACAGACCAATCTCAATTCTGAATGTGGACTATCGTTTATACACCTCTATTATGTCCAAAAGAGTGGAACAAATACTCCCAAATTTAATTCACAATGATCAGACAGGATTTAATTACAAAGACAAGACAAGAATAAGATGATTTTTACACATGATGAACCATATAAAAACAAAAAACAAAGCTGTAATAATAAGGCTGCACGGTGAAAAAATCTTTTGATTCTGGTGGCTTAATTATTTAAAGTGCTAATCAAATTTAAAATAGATTATTTAGTTATAAAAATATTGAGCCTCTTTACAATAGCCCAATATCAAGAATTAAAATTAACGGTCACTTGACAGACTTGCTGACTTTGGAGAGAGGGGTGAGGCAGGGCTGTGCTTGGTTTCCCCTTTTGTGAGCTTTGTAAATGGCTTGCTACGCAGATGATGTCTTACTATATTTGACCAAACTAGAAATTTCAATAATGTGATGCATTTCCTCCATGATTTTAGTCCAATGTCTGAATACAAATTGAATGTACAAAAAAAGGAAATTCTCTCTTACTGGCGCCACCCTCTGACCTTTAGAAGGACTTATCCATTTAAATGGCAAATGGAATATCTTAAATATTTAGGTGGGCTCCTCCATAAAAACTATCAACGATCTCAGAGAAAAGCTATACTCCTCTTTTCTCCACTATAAAGAAAGATCTTGAAAAATGGACTCTGATCCCAGACTTAAATCTAAGTGAAAGATTCGAAACTATAAGAATTATAGTTATTATTTGCCCCAGATTTCTCCATCTGTTCCAGACTCTCCTGTTTTCCATCCCCAACCGGCTGTTTGATGAGTGGAATAAATCAATTTCAAGATTTGTATGGCAAGGAAAAAAAACCTCGAATCCGATTTAAAACTCCCCAATTATCAAAAGAAAATGATGATATAAATCAGAGCGTTGCTGGTGTGACCCAGAATATGAAGCTCAAAGGAAAAATATTAAGATGAATGTTGTGCCGAGGGTTCCTGTGCAGGCCTTACTGGCAGATGACAAACGGTTGAGTCATTTGGAGGAAGTTAAGAATCCCTGGGTAAAATCTGTTCTTACAACATGGAAGGATGTCGGTGTAATCCCTCATTCGTCCAGGAGTGTTCCATTGTAGAAAAAGATTCAGTTGTAGTCATCTGGACTCTGTTTTAGAAAAAAAAAAACGTTTCAACTCTCATCCAAGAGTCATTCTCAATCAGAGAAACAAGTCTGAGAACTCTTGTTTATATCCTACTCTGTGAGAGCCCTGCCCACAGGGCGGGACCTCCTGCTAATGGCCCATTGAAACTGGGATGGGCCTATTGTTCTATTGTTCCCTGCCTCACCTTGAGTGCCTATTTAGCATCCGAATGCCCAGGGCGTCTCCAGGGTTTCAGCAGACGCATTATAAACAACGGGAAGGTTGAATCTTAAACCTCCATTCCGATTTAATGAAGGATTCTCTTTTTTTAACAAAGATTGCCTCCTTAACTCCTCTTTCAAACCATCTTTTTTTCCCCTGCTCAGAATCTCCACCTCACTGTCTTCAATAGAGTGGTTTGTGGCTTTAAGATGAAGATGCACAGCGCTCTGGGGTCCTGAACTCGCGTGTCTTCTGTGCTGATAAAGCCTCTTGTGAAGTGGCTGTTTAGTCTCCCCTATGTACCGCTCTTTACAACTTTCTTCACTGCATTGGATAGAATACACTACATTGCTCTAGTAGAGGAAACACACGTCCGGAATGCTCTCTCAGCCTGTGGATACCCGACTTGGGCGCTGAACAAAGTGAAGAGAACCAAAAAGCAGGACAAAAGGGACAAAAGGGAAACAGAACCAAGAAGAAAGGGTGTCTCTATCCCTTATGTCTCAGGACTGTCAGAAAAACTGCAACGTATTTTTAGACAACACGAAGTCCCTGTTTATTTCAAACCAGGCAACACGTTAAGACAAAAACTGGTTCACCCTAAGGACAAGATGCCGACACAAAAACAGAGCAATGTAGTGTATTCTATCCAATGCAGTGAAGAAAGTTGTAAAGAGCGCCACATAGGGGAGACTAAACAGCCACTTCACAAGAGGCTTTATCAGCACAGAAGACACGCGAGTTCAGGACCCCAGAGCGCTGTGCATCTTCATCTTAAAGCCACAAACCACTCTATTGAAGACAGTGAGGTGGAGATTCTGAGCAGGGAAAAAAAGATGGTTTGAAAGAGGAGTTAAGGAGGCAATCTTTGTTAAAAAAGAGAATCCTTCATTAAATCGTAATGGAGGTTTAAGATTCAACCTTCCAGTTGTTTATAATGGTCTGCTGAAACCCTGGAGACGCCCTGGGCATTCGGATGCTAAATAGGCTCTCAAGGTGAGGCAGGGAACAATAGAACAATAGGCCCATCCCAGTTTCAATGGGCCAATAGCAGGAGGTCCCGCCCTGTGGGCAGGGCTCTCACAGAGTAGGATATAAACAAGAGTTCTCAGACTTGTTTCTCTGATTGAGAATGACTCTTGGATGAGAGTTGAAACGTTTTGTTTTTTCTAAAACAGAGTCCAGATGACTACAACTGAATCTTTTTCTAACATGGAAGGAGTTGATCAAAACATACAAACAAACATGTTAAAGTCTTAAACTGGTTGGTTTATGACCAAGGTTTTGTACATAATAGAACTGACCTGAGATTCAAGGTCTGGATTACAAAAGGTATCAACGTTTTTCACCAGATTGTAAAAGATAATCACATGAAAAGCTTTGATGTGTTGAAAGAATCCTTTGGCTTGGAGAAACAGGACTTTCATAGGTTTTTCCAAATAAGGATTTGTCATAACCATGACATTGAAGAAAACCACTATAACCCTTTGACTGAGATATTTATCAAGGTTTATAAATCAGAACTTTTAAGGGGAATATTATCTAATTTGTACCAATGCATTGCTAATCTGGACAGCTACTCTACTAAATATATTAAAAAACAAATGGGTAAAAGAAGGTAACCTTGTTTTGATTGCCAAAGAGACAGAAAGTGTGTGTACATCCCATTGGAGGACCACAATACATACATACATATACATATATACAATACATACATATATATATATATATAATAATATATATATATATATATATATATATATATATATATATATATATTATATATATATATATATATATATATATATATATATATATATTTGTTAAACTCTGGACGAGATTGTAGAAAAAGATTCAGTTGTAGTCATCTGGACTCTGTTTTAGAAAAAACAAAACGTTTCAACTCTCATCCAAAGAGTCATTCTCAATCAGAGAAACAAGTCTGAGAACTCTTGTTTATATCCTACTCTGTGAGAGCCCTGCCCACAGGGCGTTTTTGGACCTCCCTGCTAATCTGCTTTGTTTACTAACAGCCCTGAAACTGGGATGGGCATCCTATTGTTCTATTGACTTTGGCTCCCTGCCTCACCTTGAGAGCCTTTTATTAGCATCCGAATGCCCAGGGCGTCTCCAGGGTTTCAGCAGACCATTATAAACAACTGGAAGGTTGAATCTTAAACCTCCATTACGATTTAATGAAGGATTCTCTTTTTTAACAAAGATTGCCTCCTTAACTCCTCTTTCAAACCATCTTTTTCCTTGCTCAGAATCTCCACCTCACTGTCTTCAATAGAGTGGTTTGTGGCTTTAAGATGAAGATGCACAGCGCTCTGGGGTCCTGAACTTGCGAGTGTCTTCTGTGCTGATAAAGCCTCTTGTGAAGTGGCTGTTTAGTCTCCCCTATGTACCTCTCTTTACAACTTTCTTCACTGCATTGGATAGAATACACTACATTGCTTCTGTTTTTGTGTCGGCATCTTGTCCTTAGGGTGAACCAGTTTTTGTCTTAACGTGTTGCCTGGTTTGAAATAAACAGGGACTTCGTGTTGTCTAAAAATTCGTTGCAGTTTTTCTGACAGTCCTGAGACATAAGGGATAGAGACACCCCTTCTTCTTGGTTCTGTTTCCCTTTTGTCCCTTTTGTCCTGCTTTTTGGTTCTCTTCACTTTGTTCAGCGCCCAAGTCGGGTATCCACAGGCTGGGACGAGATGCAAGATATATGTTGGACATGTGCCGTAATTTTATTTATCTTTTATCATATTGTGTCATTATTGTTATTTTTCAATATTTGTACTATTATTAGGTCCAAGCCAAAGGACGAGAATCATCCCGGCATGGGACTTATTAAAATTTGTATCCAGGGGACGAAAAATTGCAAAAATTGAGTAGTAAACAAGGACGAATATGCCCATGAGTGATAACACAAATTAGAACTCACTCATTCATTCATTCATTACCGCTTGTTCGCATTAGGGGTCACGGGTGACTGGAGCCTATCCCAGTGCCTTTGGGCCTTAGGCGGGAGTACACCCTGGACAGTGGCCAACTCGTCACAGGGCTAACACAGAGACATAGACACGCAGACAACCATTCACTCTCACACTCGTTCACTCAGGCCAATTTACCTCACACATGCATGTCTTTGGACGGTGGGAGGAAGCCGGAGACGCCGGAGAGAACCCACGGTAACACAGGGAGGACATGCAGACTCCAACCAGAGAAATCATGTGATGTAATGTTCGCCCAGGAATCAAACCCATGATTTCCTTCTTGGGAAATCAGAGCTCTAACCGCTCTGCCAGCGTGCACCCCTAAAGTAAAATCAATTCAATCAGTTATCGACCAATGCTGCTAAAGCTTGGCTGAAGTCAGTGTTTTCAGTACTGAAAACAGTGACTTCACAGACTTCTTCCACAGCGGCAGAGCCTATGACCTTATTCAGAGGCCCGTTAATGCTCCTCTCTCTAACATGAGCTTTTAGAACCAGAGCAGAGAACAGCTTCTTTTAGAGGTATGAGGTTTGAAAAATCTCTATATTAAATATTAAATATTGTTTGATAGAAAAGTAGTAAGAAGCGGCGGATAGTGCTCAAGCTGCCATACTTCCCCCAGCATAGTTGCTCCTAGGGCAGCATAGCTGGGAACTGTAGGTTTTATTTCTGTTCCTAACTGGCCTGACCATAAGCCATTTCAAAGAGGAACGTTTTAAGTCTGTTCTTAAATGAAGAGACTGTGTCGGCCTCTTTAACATGGACAGGAAGCTGATTCCACAACACAGGAGCTTGGTAGCTAAATGCTCTACCTCCCTACTGTGCTTTTAGAGACTCTTGAGAGCGCCAGAAAGTCCAGCATTTTGAGAGCGAAGTGCTCTGTTTAGATGATAAGGTACTATAGCCTCTTTGAGGTAGGATGGGGCCAGGTCATTTATGGCTTTGTAAGTCAGGAGGAGGATTTTGAATTTGATTCTAAACTCGACAGGAGCCAGTGAAGAGACTCGAGCACCGGCGTAATGTGCTCTCTTCTTTTAGTTCCTGTTAGTAATCTTGCTGCTGCATTTTGAACCAGTTGAAAGCTTTTTATGGATCTTTTAGGACAGCATCACTTTTAGGCAAGATGTTTCTGATTTTGGTAATATTATCCCCCCACATTCCTCATCCTAATCTTTGTGTTATCTTGTTTGTGTCCCTGCCCCAATATCCACTGAAAATAACCATCACGTTTGACCTCGTGTAATGTACTCAATATGTGTTGTTTATCATTGTGTAACGCCTGTTCCGCTTTACCGCTTCTGAACAGCGCCCAAGTTCATTTACTTACACTCTAACCCCAGTGGACTGTCTAATAAACCCCAGTAAGACTGTATAACTAATGTATAGAAAGGTGTATTGTCTACAAGGTGGGTAGAGTGCGTGAAAGGCTACGTTAATTAATAAGCACTTAAAGGTGAACCAATAGGAATAAGAAAACAATTGACTAACTTTAAATCCGACCAATTTAATACTTTGACCAGGCCAACACTTCTCAGCATGGGCAATAGTACCAAGCAACAGTAAAAACATCCACAATGCAATATAACAGTTGTAAACACAGACAGGATGCGTAATCAATGTCCCTACTCGGTACCGAGTGAAGTTATATGTTGCAGGCCTGTTTCAGTGGAGCTTCACCACCACCGGCTCTTTTAAGATCTTTAGTACTAGTACTAGTACGAAAGAGCGGAGTACTCACCCTCAAATCGGGGTTACCTGTCTGTAAGGGCGCTCCGACACAACTCCGGAAAAACAACAACAGTGGTGCTAACACGCGGCTGCGATGAAAACGTGTCCGTCTTGCCCGAACCGTCCCGCGCTGTCCTCAACGCGCTGGGCCACGGCCGGGAACAACGAATCCCACGCTGTCCTCACCGGTATCAGGTAACGGGGTCCCGCAAAGTTAGACTCTTTCAGCCGGTAAGTTCATCGAGACAGGAAATCAACGTCTTTGGACAACAAGGTTCAGCGCACGCTTATCGGTTCAACAGATGACGCAGCGCGTAAAGTTCAGCTTAGTCCTTGCGCCCCGCTCGCCAAAAAGCCACCCCCCTTTGCACAAAACGCCGACAGGAAGTAACTCCCTTCCCCTAACCCAGAGCCAATCACAACAGTGCTACAGTGCTATTGCCCTTGACTGACAAGTGAGGAAACGAATTAACAATTAACAGCTAATACAAGGTGTGAATCCTAATGTGAATGCGTAAAAATGAATGTATCACTAAAAGTGAACATAAGCCTAAACAATAATGTAGTACACATATGTTGAATGTGAAAAGTATATGATGTAAACAGGTAAATTGTACAATGCATTGTTTTACTTTACTCTAGGGTTTTAATTTGTGAGCACATAAAATAACCCAGGAGGTTACATCCTCCCCCTTCTAAAGAGTCCATATGACCTCATTGGACTAAATATAAGAAAAGATTTAATTTACCCATATAGTTAAATGTCTTGATATTTCAGTCCCACCCAAATAGTGCTAGCTTTCTAAAATAGAAACGGCACACTAGGGCAGTAGGAGGAGTCACTCGCTGCAGATGGTGATCCTCAAACCACGGTGTACCATCACGATTTGCTTGTCAGTGGAGTGCCCAGGCTTGTCATAATTCAAACGGATGACCGGCTTAAGCTCTCTTCTGGGCCGGCGTTCACAGACGGGTTCTGCACTACTTTCAGACTGACTAGCAGAGGGGAGCTCACCCTTTTCTAGACCTGTGTCCACCACAGGGTCTTCCGGCAGACGCAAGGAAACATCTGGGTCCGTTTCAACTTCGAAAGGACTAGGAGCACGAACTAACTGTTCAGCAACATTTTGTGACGGTAGAATTGGGGGTTCACACTGGAGTGGTGGGTTTTGACTGAAATGATCTGCGAGAAGGTCTAGAGCCTCGGAGATGGACTCTCTTTGAGCAGTGGACAGATACCACACATCATCTTCCTCTGGCGGTGACATTTCTTCAGTGTCAGTTTCGTGACTTTCTTGTTCATTTGACCTTGTCTTGTCTTGAATGGACCTTGTGGTAGGTCTCTGAGGAGTCGCTTGCTTCCCTGGACTTACAGGGAATCGGACTAGATGACCAAGGGGCAGCAGATGGTCTCTATGGAGAGTCTTGACAATGACACGACCCGTTTCTGACTTTACTCTGTATACTGGCAGGTTGGATAGTTTTTCGACCACCACATACGGACTTGACAACCATTTGTCTCCCAACTTGTTCTTCCCAGGCACACCTGTAGCTCGGATAAGGACACGGTCCCCTGGTTCCAGTACTTGGTTTCTTACTCTTGTGTCGTAGTGCCTTTTATTTCGTTGATGTACTTTATCTGCGACCTCTTGTGCCAACTTGTACGCTTGCTGTAATTCTGCTTTGAGGTTCTCGACATACTGCATATAAGACTTGGCATTTTGACCGTCGGGAGAGGTTCCGAAACAGAGGTCGATGGGCAGATGAGCTTCGCGGCCAAACATTAAGTAATATGGTGAGTAGTTGGTGGCATCATTGCGCGTGCAGTTGTAGGCGTGCACAAGAAGACTAATATGTTGACTCCATTTTTGCTTTTCACAGGGGTTGAGTGTACCCAACATGGACAAGAGGGTGCGGTTGAAACGCTCTGGCTGTGGGTCACCTTGGGGGTGATAAGGAGTGGTTCTTGATTTCTTTATGCCCAGCAACTGCAAGAGTTCTTTAATAAGGCGGCTTTCAAAATCACGCCCCTGATCATAGTGGATTCTTGCTGGCAGCCCATAATGCACGAAGAACTTTTCAACAAGGACCTTGGCTACCGTTGAGGCTCTTTGGTCTTTGGTTGCATAGGCCTGGGCGTAACGAGTGAAATGGTCAGTAACCACGAGAACGTCGGTCACACCTTTTGAGTCGGACTCTATAGATAAAAAGTCTATACAGACAAGATCGAGCGGGCCTGTACTGGTAATTTGATGCAAAGGTGCAGCTCTGTGAGGCAGCGTCTTGCGGGCAATACACCGGCCACAATTCTTGATGTAATCTGTGATGTCGGGGACCATCTTAGGCCAGTAGAACCGGTCTTTTAGAAGATCTACCGTGCGTTCAACCCCCAGATGTCCAGACTCATCGTGCAAGGCTTTAAGTACTCGAGGCTTGAATTGACTTGGGAGGACAAGCTGGAGAACCGTGTGGCCGCCAGGTCTGCTAATCTTTCGGTGCAACAAACCATCTTTGATGAGGAGCTTCGGACTTTGTCTTTGAAGGAGCACGAGATCGGGGTGAATGTTAGCTTGCTGAGGCCAGGAACCGACAGTTACTGCTTTTTTAGCGATAGAGATCACAGGGTCAAGATTTTGAGCTTTGCTTAAGTCATCTTTGCTTAGTCGTTCAAGAGGAGTTAGCAGCAGGTGAGTGAAACCAGCAAACACTTCAGGAACTGCACTTGGCGAGGGCCCTAATTGGTCAATGAGCCGGCTAGGGGACTCTGGTGGCTGAGAGACACGGACAGGAGGGCAAAGGGCTCTGACACCAGAGGGCGAGATGTTTCTCCATCCATCATCATCAATGGCGTTTCTGGACAACCAGTCCGCATCCACATTTTCTCTGCCAGGCTTGTACTGAATATCAAAATCATAAGTGGTGAGGGCTGCCAGCCACCGGTGGCCTGTAGCGCTCAACTTAGCTGTAGTAAGTACATCAGTGAGGGGATTATTGTCGGTCCTCACAGTGAAACGAACCCCATACAGGTAATCGTGAAATTTGTCGACTACCGCCCACTTCAAAGCCAGGAATTCTAGTTGGTGAACGGGGTAGTTCTTCTCAGACGGGCTCAACTTGCGACTGGCAAATGCCACAGGACGTAGGCCATTAGAGTGTTCTTGGTTAAGGACTGCCCCTAACCCCTCGAGACTGGCGTCAACGTGCAACACATACGGCTTGGTGGGGTCAGCAAATGCCAGGACTGGAGCATGAGTGAGAGATTGGACTATTTGGTGGAAAGCCTCTGTACACTCGAGGGTCCAGCGGTCTCCAAACTGCCCAGAGGGACGAAAGTAGGCGGGGGCAGGTATTTTTAAGGCCTTTCTTGGTTTTTGCGTCGGCGGATACCCCTTTGTTAGATCAGTTAGAGTGCGGACGATGGCTGAGTAGTTGGCGATGAACTTCCTGTAGTATCCACAGAAACCCAGGAAGGACTGGAGTGACTTGAGGT
The DNA here is from genome assembly GCA_015082035.1 of Chaenogobius annularis. Taxonomy (NCBI): domain Eukaryota; kingdom Metazoa; phylum Chordata; class Actinopteri; order Gobiiformes; family Gobiidae; genus Chaenogobius; species Chaenogobius annularis. Next base: position 61,243 of record BJKM01001037.1, on the reverse strand, counting down.
TGGTTGGAGACTTCCACAGAGCTACAGCCTTTAATTTGTCCGGATCGGTGGCAATACCCGCTGCAGAGACAATATGACCCACATACTTGACTTGAGGCAGGCAAAACTGGCATTTGTCAATGGAGAGTTTCAAACCTTGCTCTGCCAAGCGATCGAGGACTTTCAGGAGGCGCTCCTCATGTTCTTCTAAAGTGCGGCCAAAAATTATGAGATCATCGAGATACACCAGACACTGAAGCAAATTCATGTCTCCCACTGCCTTCTCCATTAATCTCTGGAACGTGGCTGGGGCCCCTGTAATGCCTTGGGGCATGCGCTCGAACTGGTAGAACCCCAGAGGACAAATGAAGGCAGTCTTTTCTTTATCTTCTTCCGACATGGCAATTTGGTAATAACAACTGCGAAGGTCGAGCACAGAAAACCATCGGCTTCCGGTGAGAGAAGCCAAAGCATCATCGATTCTGGGGAGCGTGTATTGATCTGGTATTGTTCTTGCATTTAGGGTGCGATAGTCAATGCACATTCTTATCTTGCCATTTTTCTTTCTCGCAATAACGATCGGTGAGGCGTATGGAGAGCGAGATTCTTTAATTATGCCAGCTGCGAACAGTTCTTGAAGGTGTCGGCGAACATCATCAATATCAGCGGGGGCCAGCCGCCTAACCCTCTCTCTAAAAGGTCGTTCGTCTTTTAGTCTGATGCGATGCTCCACCCCATTTGCTAGGCCAACCTCCCATTCTGACAGTGAAAATACTTGTGGACGCTCTGCCAATTTCCGTGACAACCTTGTTTTCCAGTACTCAGGGAAGGGGGAGTCACCAAAACTGAAAATAGCTGGGTCAAGTCTTGTACTGGGGATTTGACTAGGCTGGACTTGGGTGACAATGTCTGTTTTGTGGACATGAGCGAGGACTGTCCCTTTTGGAATAGACTTGGCCTTGACCGACTCATTTTTCAGGAACAGTACAAATCTATTTTTGTCCATCTCGGTGGAGAGGAGTACACAAGGGGGCATCAGAACACCGGCAGGGAGGGCACCAGTAGGAGGAGTCTCAATCATAAGGATACTGTCTTGTAGCAGCTCTGAACTTGACACTTTACAGACAGCTGAGAGTTCACCACCCGGAGGAATAGTCAGCGGACCAGGACCTGTCCAGTGTGTCTTCACCAGCAGGGGTAGGACTAACTCCCGAGAAAACACGTAACCGGCGAAAGGTGTTGCCCTCTTGTTGGGGCCTTACTTTTTCCAATAAGTCGCCCACAGCACGGAGGATAGATGATGTGTCCTCTCGTTTATCTTGTCTTTGGTGCGAGAGTAGCACTTCAATGTCTGTCATTGTCTTGCCCTCACTCTCTAGCAGCTGTTGTAATTTGGTTGTAAAGTTGGCAGCTTTGGCTTCATGTTTCATTAACAATGTTAGTTTCCACGGTACCTCACCACTCGGAGGAAGTATTTCAGTTGGAGCTCTGCTTGAGTCAACTTCATTGCGGATTTCACACAGAAATATGTCCCCTTTAACTTTAGACTTCTGTGCTCTAACTCGTACTTTTCCAAAAACTTTGACTGTTTCAAGTACTTCTTCCACATCAGCCACACTTGTGTCACCAGGTACACCACTAACAATAACGGCATGAGCTGGATTAACTTCTGTTTCATTACACCAGGCTTGGAGCTCAGGGAATGAAAGTGGACAAGTAGAGTCAGCCATAGTAAAATGTTGTTTTCCCCTTTTTTTTCTTTTTTTAAAAAATGGTTTTATTTTTAAAATGATTTTTTATTTTTTATTTTTTTTACTTTAAATAGTAGCGCAGTCACTCAGTAGATCCCAGCAGTGCCTCCATTTTATGTAACGCCTGTTCCGCTTTACCGCTTCTGAACAGCGCCCAAGTTCATTTACTTACACTCTAACCCCAGTGGACTGTCTAATAAACCCCAGTAAGACTGTATAACTAATGTATAGAAAGGTGTATTGTCTACTAGGTGGGTAGAGTGTGTGAAAGGCTACGTTAATTAATAAGCACTTAAAGGTGAACCAATAGGAATAAGAAAACAATTGACAAACTTTAAATCCGACCAATTTAATACTTTGGCCAGGCCAACACTTCTCACCATGGGCAATAGTACCAAGCAACAGTAAAAAACATCCACAATGCAATATAACAGTTGTAAACACAGACAGGATGCGTAATCAATGTCCCTACTCGGTACCGAGTGAAGTTATATGTTGCAGGCCTGTTTCAGTGGAGCTTCACCACCACCGGCTCTTTTAAGATGGCGGCTGCCCGTACTAGTACGAAGAGCGGAGTACTCACCCTCAAATCGGGGTTACCTGTCTGTAAGGGCGCTCCGACACAACTCCGGAAAAACAACAACAGTGGTGCTAACACGCGGCTGCGATGAAAACGTGTCCGTCTTGCCCGAACCGTCCGCGCTGTCCTCAAACGCGCTGGGCCACGGCCGGGAACAACGAATCCCACGCTGTCCTCACCGGTATCAGGTAACGGGGTTACCGGGTTAACCGGGATTCAAAAAGTTAGACTCTGTCTCTTTCAGCCGGTAAGGGCATTCATCGAGACAAGGAAATACCAACGTCTTTTGGACAACAAGGTCACAGTCGCACGCTTATCGCCTTATCGTTTTCAACAGATGACGGCATTTGCGATGCGCGTAAAGTTCAGCCTTAGTCCTTGCGCCCCGCTCCGGACTTCGATCCAAAAAAGCCACCCCCCTTTGCACAAAACGCCGGACAGGAAGTAACTCCCTTCCCCAACCCAGAAGCGCAATCACAACAGTGCTACAGTGCTATTGGCCCTTGACTGACAAGTGAGTTGAAAGCGAATTAACAATTAACAGCTAATACATAGGTGTGAATCCTAATGTGAATGCAGTAAAAATGAATGTATCACTAAAAGCTACGAAGAACATAAGCCTAAACAATGGTAATGTAGGTACACATATGTTGAATGTGAAAAGTATCGATGATGTAAACAGGTTAAATTGTACAATGCATTGTTTTACTTTACTCTAGGAGGGTTTTTAATTTGTGAGCACCACATAAAATAATAACACCAGAAAACACGACGATTTGCTGTGTATGTGACGGTAGTTAAATAACTATTTCTTGTTCACGGCTTTCCAAGAGTTCAAGTCAAGGCTGTCAGCTATGTGTATTTGGCGTTTTCAAGATTCCACAGTTCAGCAGCACCCGGTGGCTGATGCTCTTTATCGCATGACTCTCCTGCATGGCTCTAGCGGATTGTAGCTGTCAGTCAATAATGAAGTCAAGTTCCTATGTTATGAATTCTGTTCACAAATACTAGACAATGGCTAAATAATAAATACATTCATCCTAAGCAATTACCTGAGTTCTCTGAAGTAGTTCGTCACGCTCATTTGTGCATCTGGAAATAGGCTGTTTTACAGGCTTGTATTTCTAATGTAGCTCTGCTTTTGATTGTAGGAGCTCTTGGATTAGTATCAAATTCATTCAGACATTCATTCAAATGGTTTCTCTTCAGCCACGAGGTGGACGCTAGGGAGGCGGGGCAACACTAGATCTGTTGGGTCCATGCAGCTGGGACTTATATCCTGCATTACAAATGGAATAAAAGCGTCTTCGGGTCACAGATCGCAATTAGGGCCTAGTACGAGACGTGTGACCGGATCGGAGTTTTTTTCTAGCGGGTTACATACGGAATGTCAGATAATAGTAAGTGCTTCTAAATGCTCCACTAGAGTATTCTAAGTTGTATATCCTTTCACACAAGCACTCAAGTCTGTCTGTCTTGGATTTCGGTTTAATTTTGGGTTGGTTCGGCAGTTGTTTCTCTTACTGATTTCAGGCTTTCATTGAAAATACATCTGTGTGTCATCAATGTGGGCATTGCAGTGGAGAGTGTATATGCTTAAGATGCTCTATTCTTGATAACACATGTGACTCTAAACGGGCAGACATAATAAAGAGTAAAACTCCAGGAATTAGTGATTCCATGAAGAACATGGGAACCCTGTGCAGCAGGGACCACCGTAGGTAATACTTTAAGAACAGAGGGGATGAACTCTGGTTTACATTAAACAAACTGGTACCATCTCACTCCGATAGGATATGAGACGTTAATTTTCAACGCAGCTGAAGGGTTGGGGCCTCCTTGATCACACCAACTTTAACACTCAAGATTTCCTAACCTTCTGCAGTGAGAATGTTGTGTGGTCGTTATTGTGTGTCGAACTGCTGTCTTACTGAGGATTTCCAATTGAGAACTTAGGAGTTGCAGCACAGCTCGCAATTTCGTCTTGAGCAAATAAAGACTATATAAAGATTCAAATCATTTTGTTGGTAGTCTGCTGGAATTAAACTTAGTAGCACAGTTTCAGTGTGTGGGGGGCTCTGTGGAACCCTGACTGGAAAACTTCAAATAAGTTATTGTCCTGTAGATGGCGACAAAGCTGTATAACTACAACTCTTTTCAAGGATTTTAGAGACAAAGGGTTTTGAAATAGGTCTGTAGTTTATCAACTGTTGTCAGGATCAAAGATGAGGCTTTTTCAGAAGCGGGTTTAAATGACTGCGCATGTTTGAAGGACTGTGGAATAATACCACTCACTTATTTATAATGCCACAGTGGAAGTATTTATTATATTAAGAATAGAATCTATAATTAGGGGGAGAATGTCTTTGAGGATTCTGCTTGGAATCGGGTCTAGAATACAAGATGACGTTTTAGAGGACATAATGGCTGAAGTTATCTCTGCTTGATCAACAGCAGTGAACCTTAACAATCGTGTAAAGGAACACTTCTTGAAGACAGCAGGGTTAAAGTAGACCTCCAGTACGAAGGCAAGCGTGTCTTCTTCGCTCCAGATATTCCATATGAGGTCCGCCAACAACGGCAAAAGTTCCACCACATCTGTGAGGAGCTTGGGAAGAGAAAACTGAGACATGGATTTGCTTTCCCCACGATTCTTCTGGTGACTTTTGAAGGTGAAAAACACGTGCTCAGAAAAAAACACAGAAATTGCAGTGCAGAGGATGGAGCCACCAGCGTGGGGTATGTGAGTTCGGGTTGAGGTCACATGGTCATACATTTCTGTTAATTTGATGAGACTAATGACCTGATTTTTTGGGGTTTTAACATCAGACTTTATGCCCCATGGGGGCTGTCTGCTTTTGTACATAAACTCTGTGACTGAACACATTTACTCACCGAGGTGTCAAATGTGGGAGATTGGACCAAAATATATGCAGAGTGCATCAGGGGGACGTGGTGAGCTAGGGATCTTATATATCCAGTTCCTTCTGAGGATTGGTGTCAGGAGTGCCTGGCGAGTTTTTTTGGGGGGCCCTTCTCTAGGTTTGGACTTCCCTCCCTTTTGCGATCTTTTTTTATCGGGTTTTGGGTTCGATGCCCGTTTCCAGCTTTTGTTTTCTTTTTTACGTTTTCAGTTTGTGTTCCTGTGGTTCTTGTCTGTGTTTGTTGTTTTCGACCAGAGAGATTAAAAATATTCCCAACCCAATGGCATCAGAAGTGTTACAGGTAGCATTCTTCAATGTGAATGGCATACTGAACCCAATCAAACAAAATAAAATGAAAAGAGAAAAAATCAAGGGAATATTAATGGAAAGGTTTCACTCTTTTAAATGTGTATGTCACCAGGGAGTGATCACTTTGTCATGGACCTGATTGTGAACCACTCTAAGGGAACCCTAATTTCTGGCGGCGATTAGCCTACACTGGACGTGTCGAACTCAAGAGGCACTGGAGGAACAATTAACAAGACTACTTTTTTATTCTGAATAAAGACAGATTTAAAATCACTGAAGCAGATATAGGCACAATAGACCCAAGCAATCATGCTCCTATCTATATATCTGTAGATTTGGAGGAAAGACAAAAAAACATATTGACACTGGGGAAATTTCCTCGCCCATTCCTTTGGGATGCTTCCAAAGCAGTCTGTTGGAGGAAAATGCCAAAAAGGGTGCCCTAAAATGCTACAAGAAATTTAAAAGATAAGAGGAGAAATTAATGATCTGACTTCACAGGAAATAGTTAAGAAAATGCTCTTCACCAAACAAAGATATTATGAGAGTGGATCAAAATTTTCTAAATTACTATCTTGGAAACTTAAAAAACAACAAGTTGAAAGAAAGAAAAAATAGAATACTGGTCAGCCAAAATGATGTAATCTTAACCAAACAAGACCAAATTCAATAAGCATTTGAATCGTTTTATAAAAAAAACTTTTTTTTAAAACATTCTAGACGATAAAGAACATGATATCAATTCCTTTCTGGACACCCTCAATTTGCCTGTTATGTCAGAACAACATAATAAAAAAATTAGGAGCTGAAATAACAGTTTTGGAAATACAAGGCGCAATCAAAAGATTAAAGAATAATACATCTCCGGCAGCGTTGGGTTCACCTCAGAGTGGTATAAAGCTTTAAAAGACACACTTACCCAGTTCCTTTTGGCAAATTTTTACTGGGCACTTAAAAAAACTCAGACCCCTCAGAGTTGGAAAGAAGCCATCATATCCTTAATACCTAAAGAGGGGAAGGACCGACTGGAATGTGCCTCATACAGACCCATGTCTATTCTGAATGTGGACTATTGTATCTAAACCGCAATTCGGTCCAAAAGAATGGAACAAATACTCCCAAACTTAATCCACAATGATCAGACAAGATTTATTACCAAACGACAAACACAAGATAACATAAGACGTTCCTTACACATAATCCGCAAAATACAAAAACAACAAAACAGAGCAGTAATAATAAATCTGGATGCTGAAAAAGCTTTTGATTCTGTTAGCTGGCCATATCTATTTAAAGTGCAAAACACATTTCAAATCTGTGATCTATTTATAAAAAATATTGCCCGGGGGTTCCTGTACAGGTCATTTGGAGTCATTTGGGGGAAGTTAAGAGTCCTGGGTAAAATTTGTGCTTGGAATATGGAAGGAGCTAATCAAAACATACTGATTGGTTTATGACCAAGTTTTTGTCCCAAATAGAACTGGCCCGAGATTCAAGGTCTGGATTACAAAAGGTATAAAGGTTTTTCACCAGATTGTAAAAGATAATCAAATGAAAATCTTTGATATGTTGAAGGAATCCTTTGTCTTAGAGAAGCAGGACTTTTATAGGTTTTTACAAATAACCCTATAACCAAGAAATTAAACAAGGTAGTGACCATTGTAGCCCTTTGACTGAGATGTTCATCAGGGTTTATAAATTCGAACTTTCAAGGGGAATTATATCTAAATTATATCAATGCATGTTCTAATCTGGACAGATACTCTACTAAATATATTAAAAAGAAGTGGGAAAGAGAGAGTGGTCTTGTTTTGAATGACAAAGAGTGGGAAGATGTTTGTACATCCGTGTGGAGGACTACAAAATCTCATTTTGTTGGAAGAATGTGTCACGTTTTTAATAACCCCATGTCAAAGTGCCTATTATTCGCAGGGAAATACAGAGTGTTGGAGAAATTGTGGCAGCAAGGAGGCAAACCACTGTCACATATTCTGGGACTTTCGTGTTGTTCAGAAGTTTTGGACTCTCTGGTCTTGTTCTTGTACTATGTTTTGTTTTTATGTTTGAAAACATGTTAAAATAAAATAAAATAAAAAACTCACCCCATCAATATTAGTGACCACTCACCAGTAACTCTCACATGAAACATGTGAGATGGCGCCGTCGATGGATGCCCTGGCTTTTTGGTGCTCTTTGTTTTGTATGATTTTAGTTCCAGTTTTTTTAGCTTCTGATGCAGAATTAGGCCTTCTTCTGGCTAAAGGAGTGAGAAGCTACAGACGAGGAAAACGCGTGGGGGTCCACATGCATCTCCAACGTTCGCTCATTCTCCAACAAAATGGATGAACTGGCGCTGCTGATGAGACGGAACAGAGACTTTTCTTCATCTCCTGTCTTGTGCTTCATGTAGACATGGCTCAGCGAGTTGGTCCTGTACTGCGGCGAACAGATCCAGGGCTTTGAGCTTCTTCGTGCGGATAGACAAAGGGATTTCTCCGGGTGAAAAACACGCAGCGGAGGAGTCTGTTTTTACATCAACAACGCCTGGTCATCGGAAATGACTGGTCTCCAAACACTGCTCTCCTGATCTGGAATATCTCTTCATTAACTGCAAACCATTCTACTCCCCACGTGAGTTTGCCTCATTCATTCTGGCTGTTGTTTACATCCCACCGAGCGCAAACGTGCACGTGGCACAGCACGCACTCGCGGACCAGATTCTGAGTATGGAGCGGACCTTCCCAGACTCTTTGTGTATTATCCTGGATGATTTAACAAGGGGAATCTCAGCCACGAACTACCAAAGTACAGACCGTTTATTAAAGTCCCGACCAGAGAGCAGAGCACGTTGGATCACTATTACACAACAGTCAGCAACGCCTTCCGCGCCGTGGCTCGCAGCGGAGGCAGCGGAGGAGCTACGTGTGTGTTTGGACATTACACACTGGGAGGTTTTCAGAGCTGCCACAGATAGTTTGGATGAGTACACGGACACTGTGACGTCATACATTCGTTTCTGTGAGGACAGCATCATACCAACACACACTAAAGTAACTTTTAATAATGAAAAACCAAGGTTCACACCTAAATTGAGGCAGTTAAGTCAGCAGAAGGAGGCAGCGCACAGGGCTGGTGACAGAGGGCTCTACAAAAATGCAAAGTTAGGGTTTAGCAAAGCGGTGTCGAGAGCTAGATCACAGTACAATACGTGTCTGAAGCAGCAGTTCTCTGACAACAACTGCGCCTCTGTGTGGCCTGGGCTCCGGCTTCTCACCAATCATAAGCCCTGAGCCCACCCTGCTGCAGACAACCGAAAACTGGCAGAGCAACTTAACTCCTACTACAGGTTTGATGTGATCACCCCCTCCCCCATGGTGGGCACCTCTGCCAACCCAACCCTGCGGTTGGGAGCAGGACCACACCCCTTTCACGCCCCTTCTCGAAGCTACACTATTTAAGCCTCCAGTTAACACCCTCCTGTGTTCGTGACTTCATGCACACTCCACGCTTGAATGTGCACTTGTTCCTTACCGTTCAATGGATCAGCTCGACCTCGTTCCCTCCGATGAATTGCCCGACCCAGGTCTCACTTCGCCCAGCACAGGAGAGCTATACCGGGCCATCCTCCACCGGTCCTGTCATTCCAGCCTTTCTCCCAGGTGCAGCTCTCACTTACGGTCATTATCTCCTTTTCTTTTGCCTTCTACCGCTTCGTCTCTCACACCTGTCCGGTAGCCCACTCTCTGGGCTCCATCCACGCTCCAAGGCCAGGCTCCCGTCAGCAGACCAGCGTCTTGCCACGGATTACCCCCTGCTAGTTCTGGATTCAGATCCTCCTGCGGGTCCTCCCGGGCCTCTTTATCGTGTACGATCCGTGCGCGCTCGCCGTTCCTCTCTACATTTGGCCGTCTGCGTGGACAGTGGCAGGTCACCAGACCACGCTCAAGAACGCGTTTCCATCGCACCGTCAACAAAACATCGTTGTTCAAACTTCTCTTTGCATGCTCGATTGGCCTGCTCACTGTCGTTTCTGCTTCCTCCGCATCCAGCGAAGTGCTCTTCGCCCCGCCCACCATGAGTTTTCGTCACCGTCTCGCTTCCCCCGCACCGGGTTGCCCATCACCTCTTCCCCAAAGCACGTCTCTGGAGCACCAGGTGTTGCTGCCAAACCTGATTACTCCTTTCAAGTAAAGCTAGCCTCTCGGACTTCCAATTAAAAAAAAAAAAAAAAACTTGTGTTGCCAGGTCCCAATTCAGCCCCCCTCGCTCTCCCTTCTCTCCCAACTTTCTCCCCTCTCCTCGACCACCAGTGTACTAGATCTTTTCTCCTCAGACAACAAATTGCTACGTCCAGCCCCCTCCTCTCTCTCCCCCCTCTCTCTCCTTTCTCTCCCCTCCCCTCTCCTCATCCCTCTCCCATTTCTCTCCCCACTGCTCAATCTCCAGTTTACTAGATATTTTCTCCTCAGAAATCGAATTGCTACGTTCCGCCCCCCCTCCTTCTCTCCCCCCTCTCTCCCTCATCCCTCTCCCATTTCTCTCCCCTCTCCTCGATCACCAGTTTACTAGACCTCTTCTCCATCCCGGTGCCCTTCTTTCTCCCCTGGCACCGGGATGCCAGGTCCCCTTCTCCCTCTCTCTCTCCCCAGGCACCGGGATGCCTGGTCCCCTTCTCTCTTCCCCCCGGCACCGTGATGCTACGGACATTGCCCACTCCCGGCACATCTATCCATGCTCCATCCCATCTACTTCTAGGAGACAACAATTCTTCATGCAGGGTTTGGACCTTCAACCAGACTTCTCATTCGGCTGTGCCTCAGTAGTGCCTCCCATTCCGGTTCCAACGTCTGGCACCCTGGATTCACCCTCCGACCTCGCAACTGCCCTGCCCTCCGAGCCTTCCCCATTGCTGGCCGGCCTCAGGCTAATTCATGGCCCTCCAGAGACGCCGGGCACCGAGGTACCCCCTACTCCAGCGCCGCCGCTGGGAAACGGGTCACCGCCTCCAGAGCAGCCGATCCTTCTATGTTCTGGGTGCTCCCAGGCACCAACCCGAAGCTAAACTGGAGTTCTCTTCTCAGGAACTTTTCCTTTTGCTCCAAACAACAACTCTTTGGTCATCTCAACTTCACCAAGCAGATCATTCCCCAGGGGCAAGTCCTTCATCTCCCACCTCCCGACCATAACTTCTTCTGTTCAAACCCTCCACAGCAATGCAATCAGTCTCTATTTACCAGTACATAAAGCCTACCCGTGCGACACACACATCATTAGGCTGCCCTTGCTCGGTGATCTCCGGTCTGACCAAACAACGATGGTTGTCAAAGGCTTTTACCGGCATCTTACTTTTGGCCCACTTCGGCTCCCTCTGCCTCTCAGAGGTTGCCCTGTCCACAACCGTTCTCCTCTCCCCTGCATAAGGACCTTCAACCGTCGCCAAGTCTTCCCCTCAAACGAGCAAGCTCATCAGTGGTAGTTCAACCACAATCTACCTGTTCAAGCTAAACTTCGTTACGAGCTGCTTCGCTATCTTCCAGGACTTCTCGTACCAATTTTCATGCGGCGCCTCCCCCAGGACTCGTTCCTCACCACAGCCCAGATTGCATCAGGTTCTGGTTCATCTTACTTCCAGTCGATTCTGGGCTCATCCCCACAGTCCCTACCGGACATTCTTCCCGCATCCGCGCTGCTACATCTGCCTCCAGTCAAGGAGATGCGGACCTTCTCATTAAATCATGGAACACATGTCCTCCATGGCCTTCAAGGTTTACACCCACCATAACGTCCTCGACCTCCAGTCCGCCAATTGGCACTGCCTCGGTCAAGCTTCTTTTGGGGGTTCCAAGGCCCGGGAGCCTACAGCCCTCAGTGCCAGAAGCCCCAAAACGGCAGTCATTTTTATACCTTTGTGGTGTTTATATTTCTCGTTTGTCAATAAACATTTTGCATTGTAGCTGGGGTTGTGGTCCTTGCTCGTGAATTCCTATGTTTTTGAATTTTGTTCATTGACAATGGCAATAAATCTTTTCTGATTCTGATTCTGCACACCAAGAAGTGCTGCGTCAATCTTCGCGTCAGCTGCTTTTAGGGATCCCCTGCAAAGCTGCCACAATTGCTTGATTAATCCAACTACTATTCTAAGTTTGAGCGGGCAGTTGGGGAAGCAGAGCGGGTCATAGCAGGACCTGATTTTTTTTGCCTCGCTCTTGGTGCTGTTCCTTCTGCACGATCCGCCTGGAATCTTCAGAATATTTCTTTTTATATATATATATATATTCAAATATTAGAGAACAATGACAAAATAAACAAGAAACCGGACAATGGCAAGAAGCCATTGCAAGTTACTGCGTAATGCATAGCCATATCCTGTACAGTTGCCATGATCATTGAATGACGAAAACACTGCATATGCTACAAGTAATATCAAAAGTAACTGCACCCTCGAGACGATAAATATCTACCAAACGAACTTTGAATTATGAAAATCGTTCAATATTGCAACCAGAGAGCAATATGGTCATGTTCAATGTTCTTTGTTGTGAGTATTATAAATTATTTTGGAAAATGTTGAGGGGAAAAAGAAAAACCCAAATACGTTGTTTTACAGTGCTTTTATTATGAAAATCCTAAAGCTTTGTTATGCAGTACTTGTTCTGTGTCCATTCGTTCTGTATTCAAATACAGTACAAGTACAAGACTACAAATACAGTACAAGTACAAGACTACAAATACAGTACAAGTACAAAAGTACAAGAGCACAAGTGAACTTCCTCAAGCAGAAACACTCAGTGTTAATCGATGTTTGAGGTGGCGCTACTGAGCCGTCTTTCAATATTTTTTCACGGAGTCTTAGGTCAAAATTAGAACTCACTGAGTTCTAATTTTCAATAACACTCATAGGCATATTTGTCCTTGTTTACTACTCAATTTTTGTGATTTTCCTCCCCCTGGATGCAATTTTAATAAGGCCCACGCCAGGATGGTTCTCGTCCTTAGGCTCAAGCCTAATAATTAAAGCCGCACGTTGTGATAAAGGCCCTCTCTTCCCTTGTGACCACGGGATATGAGCCACCGCAAAAAGTACCAACTTCATACTACTTAGTTCAACATTTTCACGACTGCACGGTTTGAGATAGAGTTATGTCCCCTTTGGCTTTTGTGTTCAGTGAAACGTGGAGAATATGTTCAAAATCTCAACTGTTTATGTCAAAGTAAATTTTTTCCTCCCATTCCAAATCCTTGTCTATGGCAATATTCGTCACTTTGCCATGGTAGATAGAGGTATGCCATTATTGGCTTTTTTGTTCGGAATGGTAAGAAGGATGTCTTTGCCAAATTTGATTTTGTCTACGTCAAAGTAATGTGTTTTAAAACTTAATTCAAATGTTCAAGGGGGCGCTGTAGAGCTTTTGTAAATTATTTGTAACCAAGGTGGAAAACTCGGTTTTGAACTTGCTCTCTATTTCACGTTGACTCATCACGTTGTTCTGCCGTTCTATCTGAACTAGAGCTCCTTACGTCATCACATTGTTGTGCTGTGCGTCGTGCTTCAGACTGTGTGCAGCCAATCAGCTGTATATTAACCCGGAAGTAAGTTGCAATAGCCATATGCCGGTCGGGAATTCGGGTTGTTTCTATAGGTGGGTTAAATGGTCACGCACCTTCCTATTTTTGTTATACCGGTTCAATGTACTAAATGCTTTTACTGTTTGAATCTTAGGAGCCGACTACTGGGCCCAGATCATCATACTAAGAGTGTGCGTTTTGTTAACGTCAAAGCCGGTGAGTGAGTTGCATTTGTTATCTTAGCCTAGCCACTCCTGTTGGTTTGAATGGGTCGGTTAACATTTTCTCTAAATGTCTATTTTCTCAAATGTCATGTTATCAAACTAAATGAAAACATTCTAAATGCATCGAGAATGTTTCTGTTCTAGCCCAACAACAATTATAACTACCATTATTACGGCATTGTTACCAGACCCTAACCCACCTCAAATTACACACATGCTACATATATATATATATATATATATATATATATATATATATATATATATATATATATATATATATATATATATATATATATATATAATATATATATATATATTGCATATCATTGCGTTCAGCTCATCATTTTGCAAAAAAATTATATTCGTGCCGGAAAATAAGAGTTTGTTTGTTGGAGATATGCATGTTTTTTCTTATGAAAAAATTTCAGTTGTCTATGACAAATAGATTGTCGTTTATGAATTTTAAAAAATCTAATTTGGAGAGGGTGCTAGAGAGCCATTTCAAAAGATAGTCACTACATTTGCATATCATTGCATTCAGCTTGTAAATCTTCAAATCTTCAAATCTTCAAAACTCTGTTTAAAGGCTATTCTGCATGAGCTCAATATGGCCACACACCTCTTATGTATGAGGAATAGTAAAGTCTGTCCAAATGTATTCACTTTTTGATGTTTTAATCATTTAAATGGGTTTCTTTTAGGTATATAATATACATTTTGTTTATTTTTTCATCATTGTCAATATCTTTAACCACTTAATTGGACTCAATATGCCATTAAACAATAAAAGATGCTATTTGTATTTTTTCATATGCCATTATATTAACCATGAAATGGTTGAAATCATTCTTGTAAGTCTACTTTTATTACAAAGCTCTCTGGTCAAACACAACACACAAACTCAGGAACCATAACAACCAAACACAATAGAACAAACAAATTGCACAAAAAAAAAAAAGAGCTCACAAGCTTATCCAAAAAAAGATCAGAGGGTGGAGGGAAAACACTTTCTAGCTAAAAGTGCTAATGCCTCTTCCGCTGAAGTGAATCTTCTTATTTTCTTATTCAAGTTGATATTCCACGTTCTTCTCTCTCAGACGGGATTTCACTGAATCAAAAGCTTTGCATTTATTGACCACTGGTGGTGAGTAGTTGTTGAAGAAAGACTTGGAGCTTGGTTATTCCCGGTTGGCCCACGTCGAGACGTCTGGATGCAGCCATGACACGCTGTTTATCACTGAATTTGCGGAACTTTAGTGTAATATCACTGTGTCTTGGACACTGGTTTGGGGCCGGCTTGGGAGCCAGGGAGCGATGTGCATAATCTGTTATTGTGCATATCTGTTATATCTTCTTCCTTTGTTGTGGTAAGTGCAATGAGGAGATGGTAGCTTCCTGCTTCCGAAGAGTGCAGACGCTTCCCTGCTTGCTCCTGCCTGCTTCAGCTGCTTTCCTTATTTATTTTGCTTTTAAATCAGTTTTTGTTATGACTTTTTTAAGTCAACCAAGGATTTTAAGAGCATTTTTCAAGTTTTAATCAACAAATCTGACGAACCAGCGACATGTCCGGGAGAAGAGAAACAAACTCCTGTAAACGCTGTTGGAAATTTCAACAAGAAATTCATGAGCCACAAGCACGGATATTTGCTTTGGAATCTGAAAAAGGACTGCACGATACAATCCCTGTGTCAGCCAGTGGTAAGAAGTCCACATTTTTTACTAGAAAAACAGCTACTTTCAACCTAAACCGGACTGACTCGGTTTCGTTCCCAAAACTGTTTAAAGATCAGAAACAAACATCTTGGAAAAAAGTCGGTGCGAAGCCTAAGCGATACAAAGATAATGTAACGCCACCTAAAATACAGCTTACAAACAGATTTTTACCACTTTCAAAGTCTGAAGTAAATGAACAAAGGTTAAAATGGGAGACATGACGTGGCGAAAAGGCAGACAGAGACGGAGAGAGAATCTGTGCCGAACGTCAAGGTCGTCTTGATTGGGGATGGTGCGATAAGTCACGTGATGCATGAAAAAATTAAAACACATTCTTTTCCCAGCGCCACAGTCACTGAGATTACATCACGCATTTCTAATGTTTTGGCCACACATAAAGGAGTTAAACAGCTGATACCTCTTCCAAATATCGACAGGAAGATAAACAAGTTTAGCCGGCTGCTTCAGCTGAACACATGGCTGTCCAAAGAGTGTGCAACAAGAGGATTGCAGACTACATTGAGAACTTCTATCTATTCTTCTGGAAACGAGAAGGACCTGTTTAAGAGAAATGGCCCACACCTCTGTAGAGGTGGCAAAGTGCAGGGTGCTGACAGAGAACCTGCTCCACGCTGTCTGAGGCATTGGACTGGGCCTGGACAGGGTCCTGAGCAGATAGTTAGAGAAGAGAAGGAATGAGAGAGAGAATTCCTGCTCCATCAGCCAGAGACCGAGCCAATGTTTTCAACATCAGTACCAACACCACCACAACCACAACCTCCACCAAAGGATTTATTATTATTAGCAGCGCGCTCCACGCACCAGGGCAGCAAAGAATCTCAACTCCAGCTGCTCCAGCACGATCACCTCCAGCGAAAGGACTCATCCTGCAGCAGCACCACAACAATCTTCACAACGGCTAGCACAGGGAGTAATTTCAGTTCTATTTTGCACAGTCTCTTCATCAAAGGCCTTGGACCCATCTGTGGTGGGCCCGGCAGTATCCCTGCCATCGCCCGGCCTTCAGAGCAGCCCTGGATCCCCCTGCAACATCTCTACTCCCACTATACAGATTCCTCACTCTCTTCCTTTCCACCATCTTCCACCCTCACCCAGGGGTCTTCCCAGCCATCTTGAACATCTGATCAAATCAGGCATTAAGATGGCTCCACTCACGCCTAATATAGTAAGCGAAGATCAAGAGTTCTGATATCAACGATGATGAAGCTCTCCCTGACTGTTGCTACAAAACTGTGTCAGACAAAAATCGGCCACTATACCTAAACCCCCCGCCTTTCACCTAGTCCCAAACTCTCACCAGCTCCCGCTACACTTCCCTCCAACAAAAGCCCCCCCACCTATCCCCCTCGCCTTTCATCTCCCTGCTGTATCTCCCATAGCTAGGATGCACTGGGTCTCAGTGTTGCCGGATTTATAGTCATAATAAAAGTCAAAACAACCCGGGGCCCTGTGTAAAAACAGCCTCCCCAAGTGCATTTTCTGTGGTAACCATCACACAGATGGGAAAACAAAGTCACATCAACTGATGGGAGCGAGTCAGTCCAACTGCCCAATCTGAGACATTTGATTCATATTCCCTGTAAAAAGATCACGCCCAGTTCTCACTGAAACTAGTCTGAAACTTGCTGTGCTAAATGTCAGATCCTTATGTAACAAATCAGTCTTAATTAATCATTTTATTTCTTCTTATAATCTTGATTTTATGTTTTTAACTGAACATGGCTTGACAAAAACACACAGGAAATTTAGTTCTAATAGAGTCTGCTCCACCCAACTTTATGTTTGAATCTGAAACACGAGAAAACAAAAAAGGAGGAGGTGTGTGTGCTTTTGTTAGAGATGAAATAGTTACCACCCACAGGTTGTCCTTTTGGGGTGTTTTCAACATTTGAGTACCTAGCCTTTAAAATTTAGCTAAAACAGTCTCCATCCATTGTCTTCATTGTTTTACACAAGCCTCCCCAGCACTGCTGCAAAAGTTTTATTGATGATTTTACTGAGATGCTTTCAGTCGTATGCACTGACTTTGATGGTTTGGTCATAACAGGTGGTTTCAATTTTCATGTTTTGATAATATCTGTGACAGAAACGCTAAAGAGCTTCATGCTGTCCTTGAAACTTTCGGTCTTACTCAGCGCGTGAGTGGCCCCGACCCACAGCAGAGGGCACACTCTAGATCTTCTAATTACAAAAGGGGTTATTATATATATTATATATATATATTATATATATATATTGCAAACGTCAACGTGGTCGATGTTGCTCTGTCTGATCATTTCTGTGTCTTCTTTGACCTGTCTGTTTTTCCCAAACCACCAGCTGGTCCTGCAGTTGTCCGGGGAGACACATAAATGACTGCACGGGAAAACTTTTTATGGAAATGATTAACTTTGAAAATGTCTCATGTTCTAATGTAAATGATTTGTTGAACTCTGTTAACATCTAGTGTTTTGAATGTTCTCGACACCATTGCCCCTATGAAGGCTAAAATTGTTAAAAAATAATGCAGAAGGCGCCATGGAGAAATGATGATTCGGTCAGGGCACAGAAAAGGGAGTGCCGTTGGGCCGAACGAAAATGGCGCAAGTCGAAGCTCCAGGTTCAGAAAGAGATTTACAGAGAGAAGTTGTACATGTACAACCTCATTTTATGTAGAACTAGGGAAGGATATTTTTCTGAAATAATTGGAAGCTGCAGTAACAACTCGCGTGTCCTGTTTGCCACAGTAAACAGATTAACAAACCCTCCAGCTCAGCTGCCGTTAGAACTAATTTCCACATCCAAGTGTAATGAGTTTGCATTATTCTTTAATGACAAAGTTCAGGGCATTAAAAAATGCTATCAATTCTACAATGCAAAAAAATAACCCTCAAACCACCTACACACTTAGAGCTGACTCACTTTGCACCTGTAACTGACAAAACTGTCCAGGAGATCATCACCAGCCTGAGTTCATCTACATGCTGCCTCGATGTGTTACCCACCAGATTTCTAAAGTCTGTGCTGAACAGTTTGTTAGCACCACTCACTCAATAGTTAACATGTCGCTTCAATCTGGAACATTCCCAATGTCTTTGAAAACTGCGGTCATAAAGCCTCTCCTAAAGAAGAGCAGTCTTGATGCCGCAGTACTGAGTCATTACCGGCCCATCTCTAATCTGCCATTTTGGGGCAAAGTCCTTGAAAAGGTTGTTTACCAACAGCTCACTGATTTCCTCTTAATAAACAACTCATTTGATGTTTTCAGGTTTTAGACCTCATCACAGCACTGAGACTGCTCTTGTCAAGGTGACAAATGACATCCACCTGAACACTGACGCGGGCAAAGCCTCAGTCTTAATTCTGTTAGATCTGAGTGCTGCTTTTGACACTGTCGATCATGGGATCCTCTTACAGAGACTAGAGGTCTGGGTGGGCATCACTGGCACTGCTCTAAACTGGTCAAAGTCCTATCTGGAAGACAGGAAATTCTTTATCGAAATTGGTAACTGTGTCTCAGACCAGATGCCCCTGACCTGTGGGGTGCCCCAAGGGTCAATCCTGGGACCCCTTCTGTTCAACCTCTACATGCTGCCGTTAGGTCAGTTGATACGCAGCGAGAATGTGTCCTATCACAATTACGCAGAGACGACACTCAGATCTATGTTTCACTGACGGCAGGTGAATATGGACCAGTGGATTCACTCTGTCACTGCATCCAACAGATCAGTGTGTGGATGCAAAACAACTTTCTCCAGCTGAACTCAGACAAGACTGAAATCATCGTCTTTGGCCCACAGAAACAAAGAGAAATTGTTAACTGTCACCTCCAGAGTCTCGCTCTAAAACCTATACATCAAGTTAGAAATCTGGGGGTAATAATGGACTCAAGATTTGAATTTTAACAGCCACGTCAGATCAATAACATCAGCAGCTTTTTATCATTTAAAAAACATTGCCAAAATCAAAAGTATAGTGTCTAAACCAGACTTGGAGAGACTTATCATCATGCGTTTGTCTCTAGTAGATTAGACTACTGTAACGGCCTGCTCACTGGCCTCTCCAAACGAGCTGTAAAACAGCTGCAGTACTTCCAGAACGCCGCTGCTCGGGTCCTGACTAGAACCAGGAAGTACGATCACATTAGTCCTGTGCTCAGGTCTCTGCACTGGCTCCCTGTGGCTCAGAGAATAGACTTCAAAGCAGCTCTGCTTGTATACAAGTCTCTCCATGGCCTAGCACCAAAGTACATCTCGGACATGTTAGTGCCATATGAACCATCTCGGACTCTGAGGACCTCAGGGACCGGCCTCCTGCTGGTGCCCAAAGTCAGGACTAAACATGGGGAATGTGCGTTTCAGTTTTATGCAGCTAAAATCTGGAACAGTCTTCCTGAGGATGTGAGACAGGCCGCTACTCTGGCAATGTTCAAATCTAAACTAAAAACTGTTTTTGTTTGGCTGTGCATATGACTGAAATGCTTTTCTTTGCACTCTTCTCTTTTATGTCTTGAACTAAGATTGTGATTTCTGCCATGTCTTTGTGATTTTAATGCATTTTTTCCTGTTGTGTGAAGCACTTTGAATTGCCTTGTGTACGAATTGTGCTCTACAAATAAACTTGCCTTGCCTTTTTTTTATTTTATACTATAGTAATTTTAAATTATTTCTTAATGCATGCCCCTTTTTGATTGAATATATGTTGTTTTATTATTGCTCAGTGTTTAATGTTACACCTTAATGCCGAGACAAGTTCCTATGTTTGTGAATTCGGTTCAATGGCAATAAACCCTTTCTGATTCTGATTCTGATTCTGATTCTGATTTCCATACCCAATGTGATTTTATTGATATTTTCTTTAAAAAAATTGGTTCAATGTCTGGATGCAAAATGAAAGTTAAACTGAAGTTATCACATTCTGGCAACCCCCTCTGACCTTTAGAAAGCCCTACCCATTTAAATGGCGTGCAGAATCTCATAGATATTTAGGTGTGGTAGGTGTTAGCTCTTCTTCCTGTACACAAACTGCTGCACCTCCAGCCATGACTCCATAAAACTGATCAAGTTTGCAGACGACACCACCCTCATCCTAAAGTTGAAAATAGAAAAATCTTAATTAAAAAATATTTTTGTTTTAAAGCAGAAGGGCAGTAGGATTTTCAGTATTAAGTGTTAAAAGATAATTAAAAACGTTTCTTGTGTTTTTGTTTTTGCTTAAAACCTGATTGAAATTTTTCAGATTGTCATTACAGACAAATTGTTACTGAAGTTGGCGATAGACAACTTTGTCCAAAACTTCCGAAAGGAAGAGAAGTTTAGATATTGGCCGATAGTTTGTAAGAACATTAGGATCAAATTGTGCTTTTTAATAAGGGCAGGACAACAGCATGTTAAGTTAAACCATACTAAACCATACTAAGCCAAGGACCTGGAAAGAGTGATTCACTCATTTATTACATCACGCCTAGATTACTGCAACTCTCTTTATTATGGTCTGGATCTGATCTCTCTTAAACGCTTGCAGTTAGTGCAAAACACGTCTGCCCGGCTGCTCACAGGTTCAAGGCGTCACCAACACATTACTCCAGTCCTGGGATCACTGCATTGGCTTCCAGTTATCCAGAGAATCACATTTAAAATGTTGTTTATGGTTTATTAAGTCTTTCAATGGTCTGGGTCCCTGTTATTATCCCACCATGTTCCCGCTCGTACCATGCGGTCCTCCTCTAAGCTCCTCCTCTCAGCTCCTCCTTCCAGCTCCTCCTCCAAGCTCCTCCTCTCAGCTCCTCCTCCCAGTTCCTCCCCACAGCTCCTCCTCCCAGCTCCTCCTCTCAGTTCCTCCTCCCAGCTCCTCCTCTCAGCTATGTTTATGAATAAACCTTGATATTGATAGCAATATCATTTATAACTTTGGTAGCAGCTATGATAGTACCATGCCCTGGTCCAAATCCAGACTGGTAGCTATTTAAAATTGAATATTTGGTTAAGCACGCATGGACCTTGTTACTTATTAGCTTCATCCATTTTTTAGTGATGGCCTTTTTCACTTCTGCCAGAAGTAGTAGTACCATTTATTATGTCCATTGCACTGAAATTGAGTGGGACGATGATACCATAAATAGTCTGCCGTGCCAGTATTTTTGAGCAACAGGACAGTCCCAGAACAGTTCAGCTGCTTTCCTCTTGACCTTAGACTGAGTTGTGTCTCTGTGTTTCAGGAGAAGCAGTTTGAGGCTCAGTTCCTGAAGAAGCTGGTGGAAAGACTTGTGGCCCCTGGGAAGAGAAGTGCCTACAGAAAAACATCAAAGCCATCAGAGCACAGGTTCCTGATGGCTCCACGCCAAAGGACTAAAACCAGGGGCCTTCCGTCTGTGGCCCCCAAGAGACCTGCAGCGTCATGACACCACTGAGTGCACTCAGGACACTGTGAGTGTGAAAATTCATCTTGAGAAAACAGTTTAACATGTTGGACCACGAGGCACCTGGTTGTCCATGGACGTAGAACAGCCAAAAATGTTACTCAAGTAAAAGTTAAGTAAATTAAAGTAAAGGTAAAAATGTTAAAGTACAATGTAGTGGTTCAAGAAATGAGAGTAAGAATGTATTTAGGGAAACTAACTCACGATTTCAAATCAGATTTTTTATTTGAAGTTAATGTAATTGTTAGGGGGGAAAATTAAATAAGTCATAAGATCAGATGTTTTCAAAGGATGGACACAAACATTTGAAAAGCTAAATTATATCTGGAGCAGGGC
Organism: Chaenogobius annularis; assembly: GCA_015082035.1. Taxonomy (NCBI): domain Eukaryota; kingdom Metazoa; phylum Chordata; class Actinopteri; order Gobiiformes; family Gobiidae; genus Chaenogobius; species Chaenogobius annularis. Next base: position 39,440 of record BJKM01001037.1, on the reverse strand, counting down.
GAGAGTTCAGTTCACCTTTGGTGGAGGCCTTTATGTCACATAACCAAAATCATTTCTTTTTTTTCTGTCAATTTACTGGAGTTTACTGGAGAGACCATTTAGAAATGAATTAAAGTTGTCTGTTAAGGTAAGCCCCCACTTATTAATAACATGGATGAGAATCTGATTTGCTTGGCAGCTTAGTGAGAGGTCCAATTTGTCATATACTGAACATTAGCCTAAAATAGCCAATTTCTCTCAAGCCTTTAACTCAGCAGAAGAAAAATCATTCTCTGCCACAAATAGTTGGCCCAAAAGCCTACTACCTGCTCCAAGCAAAGTTTTTGAAAAGGCCATGTTTGACCACACTGTGACCACACAATTGTTCTTCTCTAAGAACATTTCTATAGAAAAAGACATTCCACATGCAGTGACTAAACACAGATGGTTGATGAATGATATAGAGGGATGGACAATCAAAGGTTATGTGGCGCAGCGGCGCAGTCCTATTATACTTTATTGCAGCTTTCGAAGTGATTGATCACAGTTTGCTCAACGAAAAACTAGAGCTGGCTTTGGGGAATGACGCGCAGTTGAACGGATGTGAACGGCCAACATTTGCTTTAAAACAAGGGGCAAGACTGCCAGACACTGAAGCAGACTCGCCAGACACCCAATGGGCGGACGGAATAGTGGACAAAACTTTACAACAGATGGCCCTTATGTGACGTGAACTGCAGCATGGCATCACTGAGATCTGAGGTGAGGGAGGAGAGCGGTATCCGCTTCAACAAGATACCGGCCAATGTGACCAGCCTGAAGGCGGGAGGTGATACCAGGGGGGCCGCTGAGGCGGAACAACATATTTCAGACAATATGAATGAGTTACAGTAGCTGAAAGCCGAGGTGGTGAAACTGTTGGCAGAGAACGAGGCTATGAAATCACTGAAAGCTTTCCTCGAGATTGTGATCCAGAACTGGAACTCGGACTGGAGTTGCATTATTATTGAAAGAGCACATTGCCTCAGACAGAAAAGATGAGAAGCTGATAAGCCGCGATGCCTGATAATGAGGTTTCATAACCACCATGAGAAGGAAGGCATCATGAAAGCAGCAAAAGTTAAAGGCGACCTCCAGTACAAAGGCAAGAAAGTGTTTTTTGCTCAAAACGTAACCAACTGATATTGCCACAACTGTAAGGAACTCAAGAGGAGACAACAATGACACAGTATAGCCCTTTGACTTTGAAGGTAAAAAACACATACTCAGAACACCAGGATAGGCAGAAGTGCTCCTCAGAAAAATAGAAAACACGGAGAACTGAACAGCAACAAAATATGGATTTTTCAGTAATTTTTTGTATGTGAGTTCATGTAATTGTCACATTATAAAACATTTCTGTTGTTTTGAAGAGACTGATGGTTGTTGCATGATCTATTTGTTTTTGGCATCTGACTTTATTACATCTTATAAAGCCTGACTGTGTTTATGAGGATGCCAAACAGAAATGCAGATTACATTCCCTTTTATTTTAAGATTGTTTTTTTCCTTTTTGTTTGAGTTTGTTTTGCCAGAACAGTGGTTGTAGTCACAGTGATGATATTGTCAACCCCCTGAACATGGTAATTACATACAGACATGCTCTATACATTTGAGTTGTTGATTTGACACATAGATAACCAACATGAAGCTCCCAACTCCCAAATGTCGGAGATTGGGTTTGTGGGAAATTGATAAATATATACAGGAAACGGTACCAGGATTAGGTTGTAGGACGTTCAGGGGGCAGAGTAATATAATGTAATGTCCTGCACACTCTCAATTTGCCTGTTATGACCGAAGTGCAAAGAATAAAATTGTCATTCATGTCATTTGTAATGAAGGTTTAAAATGTCAAATTATATTTTGACGGTCCTGTTTTAGAGGAGCCTACTTTAGTACATGTGAATGTCACAGTAAAAACAATGTTCTCTTTTAACGGGTAACATTTATTAGAATCAGAGTTGGTTCACCACATCAGATAAATAATGTAGTAAAAGTGCACCAAATTACTGGAAATGTGGTTGTATAAAGTGCTTCATTTGTAAATCAATAGTTACAGGAACACTTGTGGACTGGGTGAACAGGCAGGAGATCAGGCCATAACAGTTACAGGAACACACAAAAAGAGATGCAAATATATGTAATGCAACACAAATTCATTATAGGCTATCATATAATAATATACTAGGATAAAGAAACTTACCAGTATTGGTTGTTATAAGCTTTAAAATAATAAAAAAGGTGTATCTGATCACCTTTTATTTAGATCTTAAATGCATAGCAGCTTAAATTTGGAGATTACAAAAAATAACTGCCATTTGACATCAACTCAAACAATAGTGTCGTCCTGTTGAGTGTCCATAGAGAGTTGTTGCATTTTAGTAGATTTGTTTGAAACCGTTCTGTTCATTTGCTAACAGGGCTCAGCTTCTCACATGTCACAGTGTTAGTGTACTTCTGAAAGTGGTGAGGTCTGACCAGGAGCATCACCAGCAGCTTCAGCAAACCTGACTCCAACTCTGCTCCCACAATATACTGCTGCTTCTAAAGAAAACCTTTCATCAGAAGATCCTAAACATATAAACAATTATATAAAATTCTCATAAAGATTAAAAGATTTTTGTGAAGAAAAGTATATTGTTCATCATGTATATATAAATATATAAGCTTAGTAAAAAGAAAAGAAAATTCAGTTGTAGTCATCTGGACTCTGTTTTAGAAAAAAAAAAAACATTTCGACTCTCATCCAAGAGTCATTGTCAATCAGTGAAACAAGTCTCAGGTTTATATCCTACTCTGTGAGAGCCCTGCCCACAGGGCGGGACCTCCTGATAATGGCCCATAGAAACTTAACTAGGATGGGCCTATTGTTCTATTGTTCCCTGGCATTTGGCTGCCTCTCCTTGAGTGCCTGTTTAGCATCAGAATGCCTCCGGCGTCTCGAGGGTTTCAGCAGACCATTATAAACAACAGGAAGGTTGAATCTTAAACCTCCATTACGATTTAAGGAAGGATTCTCTTTTTTAACAAAGATAGCCTCCTTAACTCCTCTTTCAAACCATCTTTTTCTCTCTTCTCTGCTCAAATCACTTTATTCAAGTTTATTCAAGCCAAATATAACAAAAATACTTCGGCATGACGGATCACAGCCCTTCCCCTGCGGCAGGAAAGGGTTCAGCCAGGCTCGACGTGGAACCTCAGATCTTCCCCTTGCTGGAAGGAGATGATGCGATAACTCTTCAACAGTTGGCCCTCATGATGTGTTAAATGCACCATGACATGGCGTCACTGAGAGCGAAAATGAGTGCAGCGGGCGGTGTAGCCCAAGTCAACGAATTTGAGTGCGACATAAGGGATTTGAAAGTGGGGGGAGGAAATGGAGCATGCGTCGATGAAGCTGAACTGCGTATTTCAGACAATAAGGATGATCTGCAGACACTGAGGGCCGAGGTGGTGGCGCTGCAGACGGAAAACAAGAATAGTAAGATCATGTAGGAACAATCTCAGACTTCTGTGGGTCGAGGAGGTCGAGGAGGAAGAGGAGGGAAACACTGAAAGTTTCCTTGAGAAGTTGATCTAGAGCTAATTTTGTGCTCTGGAGTTGTGCCCCCCCTCATCACAATTGAAAGAGCTCGTCGATTGGGAAAAAAAAAACTGACAAACCTGATAATGACATTAAATAGCGGATGTGTCAAGGAACGTGTCATGAAAGCTGGTAATACATTTCTGTTGATCTGAAGAGACTGATGATAGTGACACCATTTTTTTTTTTTTTTTTTTACATCAGACTTTATGCTCCATTTTGGCTGTCTGCTTTAGTATATAAACTCTGGTTTATTTTATCTGTGTAGTTACGTCCACTTATCATCGTACCAAATGTGGGAGATTGGATTTGTGGGAAAAGGTAGAAATACATGCAGGGGGCCGCAGAGAAGTGGTTGCTGCTCAAAATTTCGCAATACATGAACCCATTCATTCTCTCCTTAATACAGTGCAGTCATCATGTCCCTTGTGCAGAAAAGCACCCTCAAAGCATGATGTTTCCACCCACATGCTTCACAGTCAGGACGGTGTTCTTGGGATGGTACTCATCCTTCTTCTTCCTCCTTTGGGTCTCATCTGACCACATGACTTTCTCCCATGACTCCTCTGGATCATCCAGATGGTCATTGGCAAACTTCAGACAAGTGCTGACTTAAGCAGGTGAACCTTCTGTGCGACGCATGATTTTAAACCATGACAGTGTAGTGTATTACTGATTGTAACCTTTGAAATTGTGGTCCCAGCTCCTCCCGTAGTTCTGGGCTGATTCCTCACCTTTCTTATCACTGAGACCCCACGAAGTGAGATCTTGCATAGAGCTTCAGTCCGAGGGAGATTGACACTCATCTTTAGCCACTTCCATGTTCTAACAATTGCTCCAACAGTCAAACATCTTTGTCACCAAGCTGCTTACAATTGCCCTGTCGCCCTTTTCAGCATTGTGGATGTCTACACTTTTGTTTCTGGTGTCTTTTGACGGCTCTTTGGTCTTGCCCATGGTAGTAGTTGGAGTCTGACTGATTGTGGGGTGGACAGGTGTCTTTATGCAGCTAACGAGCTCCTATTAATTTAGATTAATAAGTGGAGTAGAGGTGGACTTTTTAAAAGCAGACTAACAGGTCGTTGAGAGCCAGAATTCTTGCTGATTGGCAGATGTTCAAATACTTATTTGCAGGTAAATTATGTTATTATTATGTTATTTTCAGTTTTTTTTTTTGTTTTTTTTATAGATTCTGCCTCTCACAGTGGAAATGCCCCTATGATGCCCAAATACTTAATTTCCTCACTGTATATGATCTGGTTTTGGGTTCGAACGATGTTTTTGGCATGAACCCATTTTCTGTTTTGTATTTTCATCTGTTTCATGTTTCTGTGGCTCTTGTGTTTAAATGTGTTGTTCAACGAGAGAATTTTGTAACATTCGAGAATTGACAGTGGCAATATAAATACAGTCAACCCAATGGCATCGGACGTGTTACGAGTAGCATTCTTTTAACGTTAATGACATACTGAACCCAATAAAACAAAAAGGACAAAAAGGAAAAGGAGAAAATTACATAATATTTTTTGCAAGAAACACATTTAAGTGACACACAATTTTAATATTCACCATACAGACACAAACATAAGAGGGGAGATGCAATATTAATTTCAAACAGAATAGCTTTTGAACAGAGTTTCGAATTTAAGGATAAAGAAGGCAGATATGTACTGGTTAGAGGGAATAAATTCATACATTAATGAAGAATATAGGACTAATTGACATCTGGAGGGAGATGAACCCCAATGCACACAAGTATAGCTCCTATCTACATTACCGTAGACTTGGAGGAAAGACGAAAAAACACACTTTGGAGGTCTGCTTAAAGACCCTTTATTTAAGGAAAAAATCTCAAACGACATTAAAATGTATCTGGTGTATAATTATACCAGGGAAATGTCTCCGTCCATCCTCTGGGATGCTTCTAAAGGAGTTTTGAGAGGAAAAAATATAGCCATAACCTCGGCAAAAAAAGAAAAATTGCTGGAGGTAAATCGTGCCAAAAAGGGGTGTCCTCAAATGCTACTGGAAATTAGAAACATAAGAGGAGAAATCAATTATCTGACTTTACAGGAAATAGTTAAGAAAATGCTCTTTAGCAAACAAATATATTATCCGTGGATCAAAATGTTCTAAATTATTTTCCTATTATCCTATTATCTAACTTTTTTAATACTGGACGGGAAAAGTAATGCAATCTTAACCAAACAAGACCAAATTCAATCAGCATTTGAATCCTATAAAAAACTTGTCTATATTATCTGGGGAGATAAAGAGGATGATATAAATTAATTTCTGTTTCAGAAGAGAAAAATTAAGATCCGACATAACAGTGTTGGAAAGAGAAAAACAAGTAATCTTCGAAGAGTGATGGGTTCACCGCAGAGTGGTATAACTTTAAAAGATACACTTACTCCTTTCCTTTTGACAACTTTTAACTGGGCACTTAAAAGACTCAGACCCCTCTTAGTTTGGAAAGAAGCCATCATATCGCTAATACCTAAAGAGGTGAAAAACCGACTTGATTGTGCCTCATATAGACCCATTTCTATTCTGAATGTGGACTATAGTATATACACCTCAATTATGTCCAAAAGAATGGGATATATACTCCCAAATTGAATCCACAATGATCAGACAGGATTTATTAATAAACGATAAATGCAGATAACATAAGACGTTCCTTACACATAATGAATCATATAATGCTGTTTTTGTTCATAAATTGTGTGTCTGCGTGCTCTTACACCCGTGAAGAGCTCTTGTCCTTCCGAACCACAACTCCTACGGACCTAGTTCCAGTTTTTTTTTAGCTTCTGCTGCTGAATTAACCCATCTTTTAGCTAAAAGAGTGAGACGCCGCAGGCGAAGTAAACGTGCGGGGGTCCTCGTGTGTCTCCATCGAGGCGGTGCACGGACCCACTTTACCCGATTTTCCTCTCCAATGTTTGCTCACTCTCCAACAAAATGAATAAACTGGCGCAGCTGATGAGACGAAACAGAGACTTTTCTTCATCTCCTGTTTTGTGCTTCACGGAGACTTGGCTCAGCGAGTTGGTCCCGTACTGCGGCGTACAGATCCGGGGCTTCGAGCTTCTTCGTGCTTTTCAGATCACGCCATGGTTCACCTGATCCCCACGTACAGACAGAGGCTGAAGCTCTCCAAACATGTAGTGAGGACCTCTAAGAAATGGACCAATGAGGCAGTGGAGGAGCTACGTGCGTGTTTGGACATTACAGACTGGGAAGTTTTCAGAGCTGCCACAGAGAGTTTGGATGAGTACACGGACACTGTGACACTTCAATTCTGTGAATCAGAATCAGAAAGGGTTTATTGACATTGTCAATAAACAAAATTCACAAACATAGGAACTTGTCTCAGCATTAAGGTGCAACATAAAACACTGAGCAATAATAAAACAACATATATTCAATCAAAAGGGCATGCATTAAGAAACAATTTAAACTTACTATAGTTCAAAATAAAAATAAAAATAGGCATTACTATGTACACGAGAAATACAGTTAAATTTACAGTTGGAGTGCAGTGAGTGATTGAATAGTTGCAGTTAAAGTGGCAGGTGTTTAAGAAGTGTTCATGAGTCCAACGGCAGAGGGAAAGAAACTATTCTTGTGGCGGGAGGTTCTGGTCCCGGAATGGACCGTAGTAGCATCCTGCCTGAGGGGAGTGGTTCAAATAGACCATGTCCAGGGTGAGAAGGGTCAGCTGTGATCAGACCTGCTCGTCCCAAGAGCCCTGGAGACGTACAGGTCCTGCAGAGATGGAAGTCTGCAGCCGATCACCTTCTCAGCAGAACGCACAATGCGCTGTAGTCTCTGTTTTTCCCTGGCTGTGGCTCCAGCAGAGGGCGCTGTAGTCTCTGTTTGTCCCTGGCTGTGGCTCCAGCGTACCACACGGTGATGGAGGAGGTGAGGATGGACTCAATGATGGCCGTGTAGAACTGCACCATCATCTGCACTTGTAGCTTGGCTTTCCTCAGGTGCCGCAGGAAGTACATGCTCTGCTGGGCCTTCTTGATGAGGGAGCTGATGGAGGGCTCCCACTTGAGGTCCTGGGTGATGGTGGTGCCCAGGAAGCGGAAGGAGTCCACGGTGGTGATGGGGGAGTCTGTCATGATGAGGGGGGGCTGGGGGGCTGTGACTTTCCTGAAGTCCACGATCATCTCCACTGTCTTCTGGGCGTTGAACTCCAGGTTGTTACCGCTGCACCAGGACACCAGCCGGTCCACCTCCCTCCTGTAGACAGACTCATCCCCGTCCGAGATGAGCCCGATGAGGGTGGTGTCATCCGCAAACTTGATCAGTTTTACGGAGTCGTGGCTGGAGGTGCAGCAGTTTGTGTACAGGGAGAGGATCAGAGGAGAAAGTACACAGCCCTGAGGAGCTCCGGTGCTGATAGTCCGAGTGTCTGAGACCTTCTTCCCCAGCCGCACGCACTGCCTCTGATCCGTCAGGAAGTCAGTGCTCCACCTGCATTTGGAGTCGGGCACGTTGAGCTGGGAGAGCTTGTCCTGGAGCAGAGCAGGGAGGATGGGGTTGATTGCAGAGGTCAGATCACAGCTGACCCATCCCACCCTGGACATGGTCTATTTGAACCACTCCCATCAGGCAGGAGGCTATGGTCCATCCGGACCAGAACCTCCCGCTACAAGAATAGTTTCTTTCCCTCTGCCGTTGGACTCATGAACACTTCTTAAACACCTGCCACTTTAACTTAAACTATTCATCACTTTCTGCACAACTGTAAATTTAACTGTAATTTCTTGTGTACATAATAAGCCTATTTTTATTTTATACTATAGTAATTTTAAATCTAAAGCATGCCCTTTTGATTTCATATGTTGTTTTTATTATTGCTCAGTGTTTTATGTTGCACCTTAATGCCAAAACAAGTTCCTATGTTTGTGAATTCTGTTCATTGACAATGGCAATACACCTTTTCTGATTCTGATTAAAAAAACAGCAATGAAGTTGTAAAAAATTGTTTTTGAAAACTTTTGACTGTTAGCTGGCCTGATTTGTCATAAATGCTGAACAAATTTCAAATAGACAACTTATTCATAAAAAAAAAAAAATCTCTCTTTAGGATGGTCCAACAATAAGAATGAAAATGAACGGTCACTTGACAGACACACTGTCTCTGGAATTTGGAACCATTAGTCCAATATATTAGACCAGGGGTCGGCAACCCGCGGCTCCGGAGCCGCATGCGGCTCTTTAGCGCCGTCCTAGTGGCTACCGGGGGCTTTTTCTAAAATGAATGAAGATAGATGGGGGGGATATAATTGTTGCTTTAATATGGTCTCTGTAAGAGGACAAACAGGACAAAACATTCTTAACGTTTACCAATGCTGTAAAAATGTTTATAATAAATATTAAATTCTAACATTTCTGTCAACGAAGATTTGCGTCATGGACCTGCGACACGTGTTTCAGCGCACATGGCGGCGGCGCACATGGCGGCGCACATGGCGGGGGCGCAGTGCCGGGCACGTGACTGTTTGTAAACAAACAGGAATACGGATGAAAGGAGCTGATGAGGGACGAGGGTTCAAGGATTGGTGCGAATATCAGCACTCGCTGGAGGAATTAAGAGGTGCGCAGAGATAAGATTTAAGAACTGGATTGCATCTCTACACTCCACTAACTCGCTGCTAGATAATTGCTCAGTAACCTGGCGAGATAATAAACAGTCCCAGACGGTGTATCCAATATGATGGGACGGATGATAAAATTGCACTGCTGCAGATGATGTTCTATCTGTATATATGACCAAACCCAGGATTTCCATACCTAATGTGAAGCATTTTTTCTTCGGAATATTGGACAAAATGTCCGAAATACAAATTACTTATCTTTACTGAGCAAACCCCCCCTTTGACCATTAGAAAACTACCCATTTCAAATGGCAAACTGAAGTTTTATAACAATATTTATATTGTATCCTGGGAAACACTTTCATAATTGGTACCAAAATAACTGGACCGGAAATATAACAAGGCAACCTGCAAACTGTTTATTTCGACACCACCATCCCACTCAATTTTGGAATAATGTACTTTGAGCCTCAAAAGCCATCTTCTGAAACATGGCTTCTGCTGGGAAGAAGACCCTCACAAAAAGATTTATGAACTCAACTGTTCCAACGATTAAGGACTGGACTAATATCATAACAGACCATGGGAAAAATTACTTCTGGACTCAACTTGAAAAGAGACAAATAAAAAAAAAATGGGACAGTTATTTTGAACTCAATGCTTTAACTCTTGCCTAACTCCCTTATTTTCACATTTTTATTCCTTTACTTACCTTATTGTTCTTCCTAGTCCTGATCGTTTTTATGTTTTTTTGTGTGTGTTAAAAAATAAAAACATTAAAAATAATAATAATAATGATAATAATAACAATAACCCTGCAATAAATATGTTTTATATTATAGTTATACTACTTATATATATATACTTATATATAATATATAAATATATATATTGATATATATATATCTATATATATATATATATATTACACATATACAACACATACGACACACACACACACACAGACACACACAAACACACACATTTATATATATTTTATAAATAAATAATTATATATATATATTAATGTGTATGTGTATTATACTATATATATATATATATATATATATATATATATATATATATATATATATATATATATATATATATATATATATATATATTATATATATATTATTTTTTTTTGTTTCAGGGGGTCCAACAGTGCCGGTTGGGGTATTTTATATATATCGCTTTTTTCTTGCCCTGCAGCTCATCCGCAGCACTTTTCGTCTGCTGCTTTACTGCAACAGCTCGGCGCCGCTGGTCTTTGGCGGGGCCAGAGCCCCCCGGTTCCTCTGAAACACTGCTTTTTGTCAAAGCACACACGTGTGATGCTGCAGACACAGGAAATAACAGCTTCATTGATGATTCGGTGTAAATGTCACATGCGTAAGGACCCGTGTGTGCGCCGCGTGTTTGGAAGTCTGCTCGTTAAACGGGGAACATTACGCGTGTGACAGCGTGTTTTCAGGGCCTCGTCGTTGGATTGAAAGGTCTGTGTGAGTGCACGGTACGGTATTCATAAGCTAACTTGCTCCGTGAATATGTCGGATTGTAATCAAACACACATCATTTTACAGCGTAAGTGACCATGGAGGCGAAGGGAAGATACAAAAATACATGATTTCTCAGGTGCAGAATCCGTTAATGTCACCAGTTTTAGTGCTTTCAGGAATTACATTTATTAACTGTTTGTCTGTTTGAAATTAGTCCTGTTTTTAGACCTGTTTGCTGTTTAGTCCTGCTTTAGACCTGCTTTAGACCTGCTTTAGTCCTGCTTTAGACCTGCTTTAGACCTGTCTTTAGACCTGCTGCTTTAGACCTGCTTTAGTCCCTGCTTTAGTCCTGTTTTAGTCCTGTTTTAGTCCTGCTTTAGACCTGCTTTAGTCCTAGCTTTAGTCCTGCTTTAGACCTGCTTTAGTCCTGCTTTAGTCCTGTTTTAGTCCTGTTTTAGTCCTGCTTTAGACCTGCTTTAGTCCTGCTTTAGTCCTGCTTTAGTCCTGTTTTTAGTCCTGTTTTAGTCCTGCTTTAGACCGTGCTTTAGTCCTGCTTTAGTCCTGCTTTAGACTTGCTTTAGTCCTGCTTTAGTCCTGCTTTAGACCTGCTTTAGACCTGCTTTTAGTCCTGCTTTAGTCCTGTTTTAGTCCTGTTTTAGTCCTGTTTTAGTTCCTGTTTTAGTCCTGTTTTAGTCCTGTTTTAGTCCTGCTTTGGACCTGTTTTAGACTTTGTCCGCGTTTAGTCCTGCTTTAGTCCTGTTTTAGTCCTGCTTTGGACCTGCTTTAGTCCTGCTTTAGACCCGTTTAGTCTGCTGCTTTAGTCCTGTTGTTTAGTCCTGCTTTTGGACCTGCTTTTAGTCCTGCTTTAGATCTCCTTTAGTCCTGCTTTAGATCGTGTCCTTTAGTCCTGCTTTAGACCTGCTTTTAGTCCTGCTTTAGACCTGCTTTAGACCTGCTTTAGTCCTGCTTTAGTCCTGTTTTAGTCCTGCTTTGGACCTGCTTTAGACCTGCTTTAGATCTCCTTTAGACCTGCTTTAGACTGCTGCTTTAGACCTGCTTTAGTCCTGCTTTAGTCCTGTTTTAGACCCGCTTCTTTGCTTATCCATGTTTTTTTCTGGTAGATATGGTTTGTTTAGTCTTGGTTTAAACCTGGTCTTGGTCCAGGTCTGCTTTTGCACTAGTCGAGTCATGTTTCTGGTAAACACGGGTTTTAGTGCTTTTGTTTTGTTTTCCTGTTTTTAGTCTTGTCATATTGTGATGCTTTTTTACTTCTCAAAAGTAAAGTCCTGTGATTTCTGTGGTTGGATTGTGTCACTGGGAGTTCTTTGTGGATCTTAGAGATATAAAACCTTCAATTGTGGTGGGATTTTGTAGTCCGGCCCCTGGACCTGAGCCCTTCAAAAAATCCCCATAGCATAAAAGGACCTCTGGACTTGCTAATTACAAAAGGGGTTAATATTTCAAACGTCAATGTGGCCGATGTTTGCTCTGTCTGATCATTTCTGTGTCTTCTTTGACCTGTCTGTTTTTTTCCCAAACCACCAGCTGGTCCTGCAGTTTGTCCGGAGGAGACACATCTGGTGACAGGACCTAGCCCAGAGTGAAGTGCTTTGACATGGGCAGGACTTTGGGGGCTTTGCCCTGGTTTCCTCTGGTCCTTTTGGGGCCAGACTAGTGCCATGACTCAGCCCAGAGTGGAGTGCTTTGACCTGGGCAAGACTTTGGGGGCTTTGCCCTGGTTCCTCTGGTCCTTTTTTGGGGCCAGACGGGTGCCAGGACTTAGCCCAGGGGGGAGTTGTTTGAAGTGGGCAGGACTTTGAGGGCTTTGCCCTGGTTCCTCTGGTCCTTTTGGTGGCAGACTAGTGCCAGGACTCAGCCCAGAGTGGACTTCTTTGACCTGGGCCAAACTTTGGGGGCTTTGCGTTGGTTCCTCTGGTCCTTTTGGCGCCAGACTAGTGCCAGGACCTACCCCAGAGTGGACTTCTTTGACCTGGGCCAGACTTTGGGGGCTTTGTGCTGGTTCCTCTGGTCCTTTTGGGGCCAGACTTGTGCCAGGACTTAGCCCAGGGAGGAGTGGTTAGAGCTGGGCCAGACTTTGGGGGCTTTGCCCTGGTTCCTCTGGTCCTTTTGGGGCCAGACTTGTGCCAGGACTCAGCCCAGAGTGGAGTGCTTTGAACTGGGCCAGACTTTGGGGGCTTTTGCCCTGGTTCCTCTGGTCGTTTTGGGGCCTGACTGACGACAGGACCTAGCCCAGAGAGTGGAGTTACTTTGACATGGGATGGACTTTAGGGGCTCTGGCCTGGATATATCTTTTGTTCCCTTTAGGGCCAGACGGGTGCAGGACTTTGTCCAGGGGGGGAGTGGTTTGATGTGGGCCAGACTTTTGGGGCTTTGCCCCTGGTTCTTCTGGTCCTTTTTGGAGCCAGACTTTTTCCAGGACTCAGCCCAGAGTGGAGAGTGCTTTGACCTGGGCCAGACTTTGGGGGCTTTTGCCCTGGTTCCTCTGGTCCTTTTGGGCCCGGACTGGCTGTGCCAGGACTTAGCCCAGGTGGGGGGAGTGGTTTGATATGGGCAAGGCCTTTGGGGGCTTTGCCCTGGTTTTGCTGGTCCTTTTGGGGCCAGAACTAGTGCCAGGACTCAGCCCAGAGTGGACTGCTTTGACCTGGGCCAGACTTTGGGGGCTTTGCCCTGGCTTTCGCTCTGGTGCCTTTTGAGGCCAGACTTGTGCCAGGACTTAGCCCTAGGGAGGGAGGAGTGGTTTGATATTGGGTAGGCCTTTGGGGGCTTTTGCCCTGGTTTATGCTGGTCCTTTTTGGAGCCAGACTGGTGCCAGGACTCAGCCCAGAGTGGAGTGCTTTGACCACCGGGCCAGACTTTGGGGGCTTTGCCCTGGTTGCCTCCTCTGGTCCTTTTGGGGCCAGACTAGTGCCAGAGTTGACTGCGGAGTGGAATTGACCTGGGCCAGACTTTGGGGGCTTTTTCCCTGTTTCTGCTGGTCCTTTTGGGGCCAGACTAGTGCCAGGACTTAGCCCCAGAGTGGAGCTGCTTCTTTGACCTGGGCCAGACTTTTAGGGGCTTTTACCCTGGTTCCTCTGGTCCTTTTGGGGCCAGACTGATGACAGGACCTAGCCCAGAGTGGAGTGCTTTGACCTGGGATGGACTTTAGGGGCTCTGGCCTGGTATCTTTGGTCCTTTTAGGGCCAGACGGGTGCCAGGACTTAGCCCAGGGGGGAGTGGGTTTGATGTCCAGGACCAGACTTTGGGGGCTTTGACCCCCTGGTGCCTCTGGTCGTTTTGGGGCGAGTCTCCCCGGTGGCGAGACTTAGCTCAGGGAGGTAAAGTGCTTTGACCTGGGAAGGACTTTGTGGGCTTTGCGCTGGTTTCCTCTTGGTCCTTTTGGGGCCAGACTTTTGCCAGGACTCAGCCCAGAGTGGAGTGCTTTGACCTGGGCCAGACTTTGGGGGCTTTGCCCTGGGTCCTCTGGTCCTTTTGGGGCCAGACTAGTGCCAGGACTCAGCCCAGAGTGGAGTGCTTTTAGTGCGCTCTGGTGTGCCTTATTTGGGGCCACGACTAGTCCTGCCAGGACTACAGCACACAGAATGGATGCTTTACTCTGGCAAGACTTTTGGGGCGTTGGCCCTGGTTCCTCTGGTCCTTTTAGGGGCCTGATCCCCCTGATGACAGGACCTAGCCCAGAGTGTGAAGTGCTTTGACTCCTGTATGGTTATAGAACTTTTGTAGTGCTTTGCCCTGGTTCCTCTGGTCCGTTTTGGGGCCAGACGGGTCTGCCAGAACTTAGCCCAGACCCATGGAGTCCCCTTAAGTGCTTTTGACCTGGGCCAGACTTTGGGGGCTTTGCTCTGGTTCCTCTGGTCCTTTTGGGAACCAGTGGGAAAATAATGCGCCAGGACTCAGCCCAGAGTGAGTGCTTTGACCTGGGCCAGACTTTTGGGGCTTTGCCCTGTTCTCTGCATCCTTTTTGGTGCGCCAAGTCTAGTGCCAGGCGTTGACTTCTTTGACCTGCCCAGACCTTTTGGGGACTTTACTAGCCAGCTCTTCCCTATGTGGTCCTTTTGGGGCCGTGCATACTAGTGCCTAGACTCAGCCCCAGGGTTGACTTCTTTGACCTGGGCCAGACTTTGGGGGCTTTGCCCTGGTTCCTATGGTCCTTTTGGGGCCAGACTAGTGCCAGGACTCAGCCCAGAGTGGACTTCTTTGACCTGGGCCAGACTTTGGGGGCTTTGCCCTGGTTCCTCTGGTCCTTTTGAGGCCAGATCTCTTGTGCCCAGGACTTAGCAGCCCAGGGGAGGAAAAGTCCGGTTTGATACTGGGTAGGCCTTTGGGGGCTTTGCCCTGGTTATGCTGGTCCTTTTGGGGCCAGACTAGTGCCAGGACTCAGCCCAGATTGGAGTGCTTTTACCTGGGCCAGACTTTTAGAGGCTTTTCCCTGGTTACTGCTGGTCCTTTTCCGGGGCCAGAATAGTGCCAGGACTCAGTACCCAGAGTGGAGTGCTTCTTGACCTTTTGAGCCAGACTTTGAGGGGCTTTTAGGGCCCTGGTTCCCCTGGTCTTTTTGGGGCCGCCTGACTGATATGACAGGGGACCGTAGCCCAGAGTGGACCCGTACTTTGACGCTGGGATGGACTTTTAGGGCTCTGGGCCTGGTATCTTTGGTCCTTTTTAGAAGGCTAAGATATCGGGTCCCGCCAGGACTCCACCCCTCCCCGCCTCTCCTAGGAAGCGCCAGGCGGGCAGTGGGTTTGATGTGGGCCAGACTTTGGGGCTTTTGCCCTGGCTTCCTCTGTGTCTTTTGGGCCAGACTAGTGCAAGGACTCAGCCAGCTCATAGTGGAGTGATTTGACCTGGGGAAGGACTTTGGGTCCTTTTTCCTCGTTTCCCCTATTGGTCCTAGTTTTGGGGCCACACTGGTGACAGGACCTTGCCCTAGAGTGAAGTGCTTTGACAGTGGGGCCAAGGACTTTGTGGCGGCTTTGCCCTGTGTTCCTCTTGGTACTTTTGGGGACCAGAAGAGTGTTCTCTGCTCAGGACTTAGCCCATCCGGGGAGTTGTTTGAAGGTGGGCAGGACTTTTGGGGCTTTGCCTTCTGGTTCCTCTGGTCCTTTTCGGGGCCAGACTAGTGCAAGGAGCTCAGCCCCAGAGTGGTAGTGCTTTGATCACCCTGGAACCAGAACACTTTGGGGGCTTTGCCCTGGTTCCTCTGGTCCTTTTGGGGCCAGACTAGTGCCAGAGTGGACTGCTTTGACCTGGGTCAGACTTTGGGAGCTTTTCCCTGTTTCTGCTGGTCCTTTTGCGGCCAGACTAGTGCCCAGAGTGGACTGCTTTACCTGGGTCAGACTTTGGAGCTGTGTTCCCTGTTTCTGTCTGTGTCTTTCGCGGCCAATTAGATGGCCAAGACTTACCCCAGAGTGCGACTTCTTTGACCTGGGCCAGACTTGGAGCTTTGCGCTGGTTCCTCTGGTCCTTATTGTGACCAGGTCCAGACTATGTGCCTAGGACATATTAGCCCAAGTGATGGTATTTGGTTTTTTATACTAGGACACAGAACCTTCTATGGGGGCTTTGCCCTGTTCGCCTCTGTTCCTTCGTGATCGCTTTTGGGAGCCAGACTGATGACAGGACCTAGCCCAGAGTGGAGAGCTTTGACCTGGGAAGGACTTTAGGGGCTCTGGCCTGGTATCTTTGGTCCTTTTAGGGCCAGACGCGCTGCCAGGACTTAGCCCAGGGGGGAGTGGTATTTGATGGTGGAACCCAGGGACTGGGGGGCTTTGCCCTGGCTGCCGTCTGGTCGTTTTGGGGCGAGTTCTTGTGGCGGGATTTGCCTCAGGAGGAGTGCTTTGACCTGGGAGAGACTTTGTGGCTTTGCGACTGGTTCCTCTAGCTCCTTTTGGGCCAGACTTAGTTTGCCAGGTACTTCATGCCCATGTCTGTGGAGTGCTTTTGACCTGCGGCCAGACTTTGGGGGATTTGTCCTGGTTCTCTGCGTCCTTTTGGGGCCAGACTAGTGCCAGGACTTAGCCCAGGAGGGAGTGGTTTGGATGTGGGCCAGACTTTGGGTCCTTTTTCCTGGTTCCTACTGTGTCCTTTTGGTGGACTCCACTATGGTGACTAGGACACTAGCCCGGAGTGAAGAGCTTTGCGTTTTGGGCAGACAAGTATGAGATGTGCTTTGCCCTGGTTCCTCTACTAACTATATATAGCCAGACGGGGCCAGACTTTGCCCAGGGGGAGTTGTTTGAAAGTGGGCAGGACTTTGGGGCTTTGCCCTGCGTTCCTCTGGTCCTTTTTGGACCAGACGGGTGCCAGGACGTTAGCCCAGGGGGGAGTTTGTTTGAAAGAGGGCAGACTTGGGTTGCCGGGCTAGTATATGCGGCCAATATCCTACATGCGTGTACCTTTTTGGGTGGCCTCTGACTAGTGCCAGGGACTCAGGCCCAGAGTGGAGTGCTTTGTACCTGGGCCAGACTTTGGGGCTTTTAGCCCTAGTTCCCTACTGGTTTGCTCTGTTTGGGACCCCAGAGACTAGTGCCAGGATCTCAGCCAAGAGTGCAGTGCTTTGACCTGGGCCAGACTTTGGGCTTTCGCCCCTAGAGGTTCCTCTGGTCCTTTTGGGGCCAGACTAGTGCCAGAGTGGACTGCTTTGACCTGGGCCAGAATTTGGGGGCTTTTCCCTGGTTCTGCTGGTCCTTTTGGGGCCAGACTAGTGCCAGGACTCAGCCCAGAGTGGAGTGCTTTGACCTGGGCCAGACTTTGGGGGCTTTTTCCTTGTTCTGCTGGTCCTTTTGGGGCCAGACTAGTGCCAGGACTCAGCCCAGAGTGGACTGCTTTGACCTGGGCCAGACTTTGGGGGCTTTACCCTGGTTCCTCTGGTCCTTTTGGGGCCAGAATAGTGCCAGGATTCAGCCCAGAGTGGAGTGCTTTGACCTGGGCCAGACTTTGGGTGCTTTGCCCTTGTTACTCTGGTCCTTTTGGGGCCAGACTAGTGCCAGGTCTCGGCCCAGAGTGGAGTGCTTTGACCTGGGCACTACTTTGGGGGCTTTGCCCTGTTTCCTCTGGTCCTTTTGGGGCCTGACTGATGACAGGACCTAGCCCAGAGTGGAGTGCTTTGACATGGGATTGACTTTAGGGGCTCTGGCAGACGGGTGCCGGGACTTATCGTAGGGGGGAGTGGTTTGATGTGGGCCAGACTTTGGGGGCTTTGCCTTGGTTTCTCTGGTCGTTTTGGGGCCAGTCTGGTGCCGGGACTGAGCTAAGGGAGGAGTGCTTTGACCTGGGAACTATTTTGGGGCAGTTACCCTGGTTCTGCTCATCCTTTTTGGGCCAGTCCGGTGCCGGGACCTGCCCAGGGAGGAGTGCTTTGACCTGGGCCAGACTTTGGGGGCTTTTCCCCTGGTTCCTCTGGTCCTTTTGGGGACAGACTGGTGCCAGGACTTAGCCCAGGGGGGACTGGTTTGATGCGGGCCAGACTTTGGGTCCTTTTCCCTGGTTCCTCTGGTCTTTTTGGGGCCAGACTGGTGACAGTACCTAGCCCAGAATGGAGTGCTTTGACATGGGCAGGACTTTGGGGGCTTTGACCTGTTTCCTCTGGTCCTTTTTGGGCCATACAGGTGCCAGGACTTAGCCCATAGGGGAGTGGTTTGAAGTGGGCAGGACTTTGGGGGCTTTGCCCTTTTTCCTCTTGTCCTTTTGGGGCCAGACTGGTGCCACGACTTAGCCCAGAGTGGAGTGCTTTGACATGGGATGGACTTTGGGGGCTCTGGCCTTGTCCTTTTGGCACCTTTTGGTCCAGGCTTTCCCTAATTTTTACCCCCAAAAAAGTGCTCTATATCAGGCTAGATCCTCGTAGGCCCATGCCTGTATGGACAAGGATTTCCCTGATTATTTCACCTGTATATTACTGTACAGCTGTTCCTGATTACAAGGACTAACCAAATGATGACCTCCACCTTGTTTTTTATGAAATACTTTATTATTTTAGCATTATGTGATTTATCCATCCATCCATCTATCCATCCATCCATCCATCCCAGAGATTATGTCCCTCCAGGGTCCAGGTACCGTGCACTTTCACATGTCTAAATGACAGCATTTATAGTTTTTGAGAGTATGGTATCTCTCATTGCAGGGTACAGCACAGAGGCCAACGCCACACTGACGGCACCTGTACTTCGTCTGGCGCCTGCCTTTGGTACAGGAACGGTCTGAACAAGACTATGCAGTCCGGACGGTCCTCTGTTTCACAAAGCCAGTGACGTTCTGTGAGCCTCTGTGCATGACACTCCCTGCTCCTGAAGGCCGGCCTCCTTTCCTCTGTTCCTTTCTCGTGTGATCAGCCAGTAATGCATCGATAATGTCCTGAATGTAAGCCCTTAAAAGTTTGTGTGGGCCTGGGGTGGATTTAGTGTAAATGATGTGTGAGTTGACAACACTTATGCTGAGAATGGCATTGAATATGCGATGGTACCACTTCCTAGAGCGATGTGGTAAAGAGATATGTCTTCATTCTCTGGTCTGCTGTATCCACACCCCCCATGAATGCATTGTACTGGTTGACACATACGGGTCTTTTGATCGCACGGAATCCAGTTGCCCCTTTCTTTGGACCTGATTCTCTTCTGAACACAGTCATTACCATGGATAGTGGACAGCATTGTGACTCTTTTTGTGTCATGCCAGGTACATGTCAATAGTTTTCCCTGTTCTCAAAAATACTGGGTCATCCCCTTTTTTTTAGCTGTAAGACACTTTTCCCCAGGCCTTTGGGCATCCCCTTCCTTGTAGTCCTTACCGTCCCACACAGTCCAGTTTCCAAATCTGCTAATTCATTTGCAATTGCAGGTGAAGTATAGTAACTGTCCATGTAAACCTCATGTCCTTTTACCAGTAAATGGAGCCACTAGCTCACGGACAACTGCGTGTGTTGCACTGATGTTGCTTGCATTATCTGAGTACTGTCCAGTGTTCATAGACCAACGCAACACGTACCCTGAACAGCTTTCACTCAGAGCATACACTCTATAGCCATATTTATCCGGTTTATTGGGACTGTAATATTTGAGTGTTGATCTCCCTTGAAAGCTATTGTCATCTCATCTAAAGAAAGCTCCTTGAGTGGACTGTAAACTGCTGCAAATTTGGGAATAATAAGATCTATTATTGGACGGACTTTGAAAAGTTTATCGTGCCCCGGCTCACCTGGTCTCACGTAATCATTATTATTGACAAAAATGAAAGAATGATTTCAAATCTGTTTCTTGACATTACATTTCCAAAACCTGGTGTTTGTGTAAGCCAAAATGTTCCCCAGTAATCCTCAATTTCAGCTTTCTCAACAAGGCCCATGGACAAATGCAATGCGAGGAAAGCCTTCATTTCAGAGACTGATACATCAGACCACTCCAGAAATCTGGAATGTGGCTTCAGCTGCATTGATGATATGCACTGCTGTGCATATCTGTTTGTCTCATCAGCAATGAAAGTCCAAAACTCATCTGTCAGAAAGAGTGACAGAATATCTATTGGCTCAGCATCTGTCAGATCTTTCTCTCCTGTGTAGCCAACAGGCCCTTCAAACGGTTTTGATCCATGCCTGAAATACCTCAACTTCTCTCAGCTGATCCCAGCTCTCATCCCCACTCATGTCAGGGCAAGTTGAACTGTCTCCCCTAATTCCCCGCCTTTCTCCTTGTCTCTCCTTTGCACCTTTTTGTCCTGAATTCCCTCATCCCCACTTGGACTTCCATTGTCACTCTCAGGCAAATAATTCCCATCAGAATCCGAATCTGCTGTATATTGCAACTGAGATTCAGCACGTGTACTTCTTTGAGCCATTTTGAATTATTTTTT
>BJKM01001037.1:0-17624 GCA_015082035.1 Chaenogobius annularis | reverse complement strand
AAAGAAGACTAATTTTGTACTATTATCAATGCTGAAATAATAAAATCACATAAATAGCACAACAACTGTCCTTTACTGTTTTAGAAATATACATATAGTCTTGATCTACATCGGAACAACTGTATAAGATGGTGATATTAAAGAAACAAGTATTATTTTCAATGATTGGGCCGTCTTCTTATCCATTCAAATTTGTAGTGAAACATATAGATAAGATAATATAGAGGGTTTCTCTTATGATTATTTGCATGTTCAGTTTGAATGATTGTTGAACAGTTTACTAGCAATAGACTTACAATAGATAGAAATGTACGCTCACATTGTGCAAGTTTTAGGTTGCCTTGAAATCCAATGAGAGGCATTCTGTACGCATGATGTGAGATACAGAATTTAAAAGAGAATTTGCTTGAATCTAGGAACAATTTAATTAGAATAGTTTAAACAAGACACAGTATATACAACAATTTCTTAAACTGGCTGAAAATGTGGCTTGAAGTAAAATGCATGCTGTAATATTTTGAAATGATAAAAAAAAATCTAACTCTGATTATAAAATGTTAGTTAAATAGTTATTTTTACCACTAGTTTAAGTTGTGTATTCATTCACATCTGAAGTTGTTCCCTCTAGTAATTTCTGTATATTGCAAAAATCCATTCTTCAATTTAAATATGTTTTATATACATCTTTATGACATAAACATGCATACATATTCAGAAAAAAATTACATAAAGAGATATTCCCAGGTCATTTTACCTACAAATTAAATCAGCGTGTGTTTTTCTGATGCACTGGCGTCTCAGGCTTTCTGCTGAGCTTTTATAGAGAATAAAAAAAAAAAAAAGACAAGCTTCATATCAGGGGAAGGCTTTGAAGCAGTTACTATATTGCACGTGTCAAACTCAAGGCCCGCGGGCCAAATGTGGGCCAAATGTGTTTTCATCTGGCCCGCCGAACATTTCTAGTTTATAATTATTCATTTCCAATAGATATATCGCGTTTTATATCGCTAGAACTACAATTCCCACAATCCTTTGCAGCCGCGGCCCCTCCCCCGCGCTGCTCCCCCCGGCCCCTCCCCCGCGCTGTGTGCTGCCAGCTCAAGTGCCGAGGGACAGCGACCAGCGACACTCATCGCAGCAGGTTTTAAAATCGAACACACCGGCAGCGATGACCTGTAGCGCCCGCTTCACACGTGGCGCTCTGCTCCAGGGCAGATCGTGGGAAACACGAGGAATAAAGAAAAGAGGCTGTTTTGTGGACGTTAGAGAGCTGTGCTAAAAGCGGCGCTAATGTGAAGCTAACAACAAGAAAACAAACTTCTTTGCTGACAACTCTGTGAGGAAAACATCCAAACCAGTGCAAAACCTGGACAGATCATGAGCCACAGGTAAAAGTCTGAATATGACAGAGTGAAGCTGCTTTGAGCTCTCATTTTGATTCACCACATGAATCATTTGTCACTAAAATAAGCTTAAACTGTAAAAATAGTGAGCTCATATTGAGTTAGTGCAGCAATATTAACATGTCTGTGATACAAACATTTAATATCAGAATCATATCACACGTCCATGTTCCTGTTCCTGCTGCTGCATGAATATGGACTCAGTGTCCACATAGAGCTATTACTAGGCTATATAACATTTGTTATATTTTTTATTGTTTTATTTTTTACATTATGTTCGGCCCGCGACCCAACCTGAGCGTTGAAAAGCGGCCCCTGGCCCAAATGAGTTTGACACCCCTGCTATATGTTTTGTAAGGAACATTGATGCTGTATATATTATATGTCATGGTTGATAAGAACTTAAGGGCAAATATGCCATGGTTAAGAATTTAAGGGCAAATATTATGCATAATTAGCTCTTCTTCTTAGAAATGTCTCTAATGAGGGTATAGAGGCGATTGGCCTGGAGCGAAATCGAATAAAATGGCGCTCGCCGAAAACATCTGTCGCGAGCCGACTCGACAGCGCCGCCTATAGTAAAACCACCAATTAATTAGACGAAATTGAAATAGTGATAGAGCTCCTTGTGACGACTAAAACACAAACAGGCAGCATTGCTGTATGACGCACAGGAAGTCGGCCATATGGGATCGAACCGTAATTTTCGTGGCGTTAGCATTAGCACTGCCAAGACATCTATTTTGATGAATAAACTGACTGAAATGCACATATGTTTTGTTTTAGACATATGATTTGGGTGAGATGAAACAATCTTTTGGAATCAAAAGTCTGAAGATGTTATCCTTGGCGCATGCTTTTTTTAATGTTTGTAATTTGCGAGACGTGTCGGAGCGATCAGCTTTCGATAGCGGAAGCGCGGGAAGGCGAGAGCTATCATCGCCGCTTGCGGCTTTAATTTATATTGCTATTGTCCTTTAAACATGCTCTTGAGTATCTTTACGTTGACACCTCATTTTTTAGATTTAAAAAATAGGTATACAAAAATCCCACATGACTTCAGATCATTCAGGCGTTTCTCACAACAGGAATTGAGTTAGAGTCCCATTTACTGGCTTGAGATACAAAGGGAGTTAAACAAACGTAGGTTTTCCCCAACATGCTAACCAGGCACGCAGTTGTGATGAGCGTGATTTAAGTGCAAAAAGGCTTAGTCTGGTGATGCTTAATGCACAGAAGATCTAAAAAAACTGGAAAACTATACAGGATTCATCAAACAATGAATGAATGAAGCTAAATACCACTCCAGGTGTGGTATGAGGAAATAATTATATATAACATGGTTAAAAGCTCAAGAAATGTAGTTGATGATGTAATCATTGACTGAGGTTCGTGGGCGGGACCACGCCTCAACCTCCTACTCTCTCAGGAACCACACCTACACTCTTTAACTACACCTCTAATTACCCAGAAGCCCTATTTATACAGGCCTATCCCTGCATCTCTTGTAGTCTTGCTTTTCTCGACAGAGAGACAGTCAGTCAGCGAGCGCGTTTGTTTGAACAAGAATCATGAGCTGTTTTTCTATAAGATTCTGACCTGTTCCCAGTCTCAACTTTCAGTCGGTCGTATCTCCAGTAGTCACGTTCCCCAGAGGACTCGCCAACGTAAGTCCCCTCTCCGCCGCGCACACACAGTAGGCGTGATTCCATAGCCACCGAACACCATATCCTCAGTACACGCCTCTTCCGCGGACCCCTACCTCCGGGGTGTCTACACACACTCACACAAACACACACAGACCTCTGTTGCATAGGCAACGTGACCCAAGCGCTCTCCTTCTCGGTCTTCTCCTCCTCATTCAACCGGCCGCAGTGTGGCCTCAGCTCGCACCAGTTCCCGCCAAGTCGCCGCATCCGCCGCGCGCCGCATCCGCGTGCGCGCATCCGCGCGCCGCATCCACGCAGGCAGACACCAGAGACCGGGCCGCGGCTTGCCTGCAGTGGGACAAAGTCGGAAGGCATTTCTTTCAGACATCATTATCGCTCCACGGGCCTGCAGCCCGACCTCTCAGCTCCCCCTGGTGGCGAGAGCCAGGTTGTATAACCCCTGTGCTTGCTCCCTCTGTTCTCAATCTTTCCCATCTCATAATTTCTCTCATCCCCCTCTTTGCAGTGCACTCAACCTCCACACACATGCATCCCTTCATCCCTCCTCTACACCTACTGCTACAGCTGAAATCCAAGTTACCTAACGTAACTGGTTGTCAGAGTACGCATGTAGCCTTTTCCATTAGCACATATGACATAGGACAGGCTCACCACAGGGCCTTTGAGGGCCCCCCCTCCCTCCCACTCCACTTACCCAAACACCCAATGCTCTTTATCATTGGCCTATCTCATTCTGGCTTAAGCCATTTTATCTATTAGCTCACTCTGCTCATGCTTACTTATACTACACAATTCAGACAGTTGCTAATCAAGCTGTTCCTACTCCATGTTATTTGAAATCTCAGCTTCTTTTTCTTTCAACTTACGCTACCTTCACACCTCGTAGACTCACAGTCATGCTTTCACTACATCACGATCATGTAACATCCAGCCATTTGACGTCACTGCCGCATGCAAGCACGGGCATCTTTAGATATTCTATTCCACCCCTTTTCTGCTATTCCGGACGTTTCTCATCCCCACATTGACATACTGGTTTGATGCCACCTTCAGTCACACTTTTATCCAGCTCCTGCTTTCATGCTACCTCATCTTACCATGTTCACCTTGCCTTCTCACACATGCTCACATCGCTTTCGGGCTTCTGCCAAATTCCATGCCAGCGTTGGTCATTTTCTCTCGTTCACCCCTCATCCATTTATCATTACCATTTCGTCGACTCATGCTAGCATGCTACTCCAACTCATGCCAAGCCTCGCTTGCTCCGATCCCACGGCCGACAGCCACGCTTGCTCCCGATCCCACGGGCGACAGCTCGCTCGCTCCGATCCCACGCCGACAGCCACGCTCGCTCCGATCCCACGGCCGACAGCCACGCTCGCTCCGATCCCAGGGTCCGACAGCCACGCTCGCTCCGATCCCACGGGCGACAGCCACGCTCGCTCCGATCCCACGGGCGACAGCCACGCTCGCTCCGATCCCACGGCCGACAGCCACGCTCGCTCCGATCCGGCCGACAGCCACGCTCGCTCGACCACACGCTCGCTCCGACCCACGGCGACAGCCACGCTCGCTCCGATCCACGGCCGACAGCCACGCTCGCTCCGATCCCACGGGCGACAGCCACGCTCGCTCCGATCCCACGGCCGACAGCCACGCTCGCTCCGATCCCACGGGCGACAGCCACGCTCGCTCCGATCCCACGGCGACAGCCACGCTCGCTCCGATCCCACGGCCGACAGCCACGCTCGCTCCGATCCCACGGCCCGACAGCCACGCTCGCTCCGATCCCAGGGCGACCGCTCGCTCCGATCCCACGCCGACAGCCACGCTCGCTCCGATCCCACGGCCGACAGCCACGCTCGCTCCGATCCCACGGGCGACAGCCACGCTCGCTCCGATCCTCATTCTTTTGGGGGTTCGATTTGTCAGAAGGCACTAATACCACAACACCTCTTTAGTAGATCAGAAAGGGATATTCTTTACGCTGTACCTCATAGTTCTCAAGACTAAACCTAACACTAGTCTAGATTTTTTTTTTTTTAAATCAAGCAGAAACCAAAGAAAGAGAAACCAAAAATAATGGTCTGCGTGCTTTTGTCAAAAAGTTTGTATGATTCAATTAATTGTCATGTAACTTGTGTGCTCTGTTTATGTTTCAAAATGCGGGCCTCTGTGAAAAATGCTGGGACATCCCTGCCTTAAGGACAGCTGAATTAACTTTATCATAGTCCTTGCCATCAGACGTGGAGAGTACGGACACACGCACCACCCACAAAATCACACTGAAGGCGCAATGTATGCTCCGGGCTGCTCCAACCACATGCCTTGGCCAAACGCTCAAAAATGAGAGAAACATTTCTGAGAATATGAAAATATATATATATATATATATATATATATATCTTTCACACGCACATATAAATGTGACATTATCCACCACAGCTACGCATGTGGACATCCATTGGACTACTCCGTCTGTTGTTTCGACAGGTCTGGTGACCAAAGTATCCAGTACATCCCATGGGGATCCCCTGTAAAGCTTTGTTGATGCAAAGTTTAGGTCCCGCCCTCTAGGTCTCAGGTTGATGGGGAAACTGGCCAAAGATGATGATGATAAATACTACAGCATCAAAGTTATTACATGACTTCAAACATGTGGGACTTCAATATAAGGATGTGACTCTAAAAGCCTGTTGTCACTTACCAGAGGAACTTGAATGTCTTGTATGTGACAACAGGCCCCTCAATAGAGAGGTAAGCTTTCTATTAAGGGAAGTCATTTTCCAACTTAACATGAGGTACTCATGTTAAGTTGTGTTAATGTGTTGTGTTAATGTGATGTTTTGTTTTTTCAGCTAGCATTATTCCATGAATTCGATGAATTCTTCACAGGGTCAAAATGCGTCTACTGCTGTAATAGGCCAATACTTTCTAGAATCTTTTAACTCTGCACTCGCCAAAAAAGTCCTGGTTCTGGTTCTTGGAATAACCATTAACTACATCAATGGAACTATGATCCACACCTTCCGGAAGCACCAGGTAAGATTTAGATATTGCAATAAAAGAGCTGTGAAAAGTTCCTTTATTTTGTCTCTTTTTTCAGGTCTTTTACACAAACCCTCGCTACATCCTATTCATTCACCTGGTGATCAATGATATGATCCAACTGTCAACAAGCATCCTTCTGTTTGTGCTGAGCACTTTCCACATCAATGTCTTTCTTTGCTGCATTATAATCAGTTTTGCAGCCTTCACCACTCAAAACACTCCTCTAAACTTAGCAGTGATGGCTGTGGAGTGTTATTTTGCTGTATGTTTCCCTCTTCGACACTCCAATTTGTGCTCTGTTAAAAAGATTTGCATATTGATTGCATGTATTTGGACCTTAAGCTTACTGTCAATTCTACCAGACATATTTTACATTATGGCAACAAACCCAGCTCAGCTGTTACTCTCTAATGTGTGTAGCATTGACAGGTTGATTACTAATTTATTTTTTATTAAAAAGAAAGAAGTTCTGCTTATAGTGTATTTTGTTGGTGTTTGGCTTGTCCTTTTTTATACTTATATAAAAATATTCTCTGCTGCCAAATCAATCAAATCGCTCAAATCTTCTGATAATAAGAAGGCTGGAAATACTATCTTGTTGCATTCATTTCAGTTGCTGTTGTGCATGCTAACTTACATCTATTATGTGGTGCTTCAAAGACTTATTAAGCTGTTTCCAGTACATTTTAAGCATGTAATATTTGTGTGGTATGTTTTGGTCCAGGTTTTTCCTCGGTGTGTTAGTCCCGTTCTTTATGGGCTGAGGGACACTTTCTTTAGAAAACACCTGAAAAAGTACCTGCCTTGTTCAATTTGCTTGAGGAATGAATAGTCATTTGAATACAGTGGTACAATGTTATATCATGCATGAATAAACCAATAGAGCAAACTCTGACTTAGTTCAAAATCAAAGGCCAACATGGATTTGTTCTGAATGATACGTTTTCTACAAAATAAAATGTAAAAGTATTGACAAATGTATTGCTTACTATTGGAGTAAATACTAGTAATGATTTATAGATAAAAATCAAGAGAATTAAAAAAAAAAAAAAAAAGGGAGAAATAAAAGAGTTTGGATGTGAACTGGACGTGTTATGAAGAATTTTGAAATGTGGTCAAAAACATTTGAAAAAACCCCACAAAGTTAACCCAAGACGCCACAATTGTAAACAAGTGTGCCATTATCAGGCCGAGCGCGAAAACCCGGAATTTGTTAACACTAAAAAGCAATACATTCATGCTTAAAAACATTTAGTCGGCCTCATCAAAGGCCGTGGACCCATCTGTGGCGGGCCTGGCAGTATCCCTGCCATCGCCCCTGCCCTCAGAGCAGCCCTGGATCCCCCCTGCAACATCTACTCCCACTACAGATTCCTCACTCTCCTTTCCATCTCCACTCTCACCCAGGGGCCTTCCCAGCCATCTTGAACATCTGATCAAATCAGGCATTAAGATGGCTCCACTCACGCCTAATTTAGCAAGAGTTCTGATATCAACGATGATGAACTCTCCCCTGATTGTTGCTACACAGACAAAATCGCCCCACCTAAAACCCCCCCTGCCTTTCACCTGGTCCCAAACTCTCACCGGCTCCCGCTACACCAACAAAAAGCCCCCCCCACCTATCCCCCTTCGCCTTTCACCTGGTATCTCCCATAGCTAGGATGCACTGGGTCTCAGCGTTGCCGGGGACTTATAGTCATATTAAAAATCAAACCAACCCGGGGCCCTGTGTAAAAACAGCCTCCCCTAGCGCTATTTCTGTAGTAACATCACACAGATGGGAAAACAAAATGCGAGTCAGACTTCCCAATCTGAGAAATTTGATTCATATTCCCTGTAAAAAGATAACGCCCAGTCTCACTGAAACTAGTCTGAAACTTGCTGTGCTAAATGTCAGATCCTTATGTAACAAATCATTCTTAATTAATAATTTTATTTCTTCTTATAATCTTGATTTTATGTTTTTAACTGAAACATGGCTTGACAAAAACACAGGAAATTTAGTTCTAATAGAGTCTGCTCCACCCAACTTTATGTTTGAATCTGAAACACGAGAAAACAAAAAGGGAGGAGGTGTGTGTGCTTTTGTTAGAGATGAAACAGTTACCCACAGGTTGTCCTTTGGGGTATTTTCAACATTTGAGTACGTATCCTTTAAAATTGAGCTAAAACAGTCTCCATCCATTCTCTTCATTGTTTTATACAAGCCTCCTCAGCACTGCAAAAGTTTTATTGATGATTTTACTGAGATGCTTTCAGTCGTATGCACAGACTTTGATGGTTTGGTTATAACAGGTGATTTCAATGTTCATGTTGATAATATTTGTGACAGAAACACTAAAGAGCTTCATGCTGTCCTTGAAACTTTCGGTCTTACTCAGCGCGTGAGTGGCCCCACCCACAGCAGAGGGCACACTCTAGATCTTCTAATTACAAAAGGGGTTAATATTTCAAACGTCAATGTGGTCGATGTTGCTCTGTCTGATCATTTCTGTGTCTTCTTTGACCTGTCTGTTTTTCCCAAACCACCAGCTGGTCCTGCAATTGTCCGGAGGAGACACATAAATGACAGCACGGGAAACTGTTAATGGAAATGATAAACTTTGAAAATGTCTCATGTTCTAATGTAAATGATTTGTTGAACTCTGTTACATCTAGTGTTTTGAATGTTCTCGACACCATTGCCCCTATGAAGGCTAAAATTGTTAAAAAATAAGCAGAAGGCGCCATGGAGAAATGATGATTCGGTCAGGGCACAGAAAAGGGAGTGCCGCCGGGCCGAACGAAAATGGCGCAAGTCGAAGCTCCAGGTTCAGAAAGAGATTTACAGAGAGAAGTTGTACATGTACAACCTCATTTTATGTAGAACTAGGGAAGGATATTTTTCTGAAATAATTGGAAGCTGCAGTAACAACTCGCGTGTCCTGTTTGCCACAGTAAACAGATTAACAAACCTCCAGCTCAGCTGCCGTTAGAACTCATTTCCACATCCAAGTGTAATGAGTTTGCATTATTCTTTAATGACAAAGTTCAGGGCATTAAAAATGCTATCAATTCTACAATGCAAAAAATAACCCTCAAACCACCTACACACTTAGAGCTGACTCACTTTGCACCTGTAACTGACAAAACTGTCCAGGAGATCATCACCAGTCTGAGTTCATCTACATGCTGCCTCGATGTGTTACGCACCAGATTTCTAAAGTCTGTGCTGAACAGTTTGTTAGCACCACTCACTCACATAGTTAACATGTCGCTTCAATCTGGAACATTCCCAATTTCTTTGAAACTGCGGTCATAAAGCCTCTCCTAAAGAAGAGCAGTCTTTATGCCGCAGTACTGAGTCATTACCGGCCCATCTCTAATCTGCCATTTTGGGGCAAAGTCCTTGAAAAGGTTGTTTACCAACAGCTCACTGATTTCCTCTTAATAAACAACTCATTTGATGTTTCAGTCAGGTTTTAGACCTCATCACAGCACTGAGACTGCTCTTGTCAAGGTGACAAATGACATCCACCTGAACACTGACGCGGGCAAAGCCACAGTCTTAATTCTGTTAGATCTGAGTGCTGCTTTTGACACTGTCGATCATGGGACCCTCTTACAGAGACTAGAGGACTGGGTGGGCATCACTGGCACTGCCTCTAAACTGGTTAAAGTCCTATCTGGAAGACAGGAAATTCTTTATCGAAATTGGTAACTGTTTCTCAGACCAGATGCCCCTGACCTGTGGGGTGCCCCAAGGGTCAATCCTGGGACCCCTTCTGTTCAACCTCTACATGCTGCCGTTAGGTCAGTTGATACGCAGCGAGAATGTGTCCTATCACAATTACGCAGACGACACTCAGATCTATGTTTCACTGACGGCAGGTGAATATGGACCAGTGGATTCACTCTGTCACTGCAACCAACAGATCAGTGTGTGGATGCAAAACAACTTTCTCCAGCTGAACTCAGACAAGACTGAAATCATCGTCTTTGGCCCACAGAAACAAAGAGAAATTGTTGACTGTCACCTCCAGAGTCTCGCTCTAAAACCTACACATCAAGTTAGAAATCTGGGGGTAATAATGGACTCAGATTTGAATTTTTAACAGCCACGTCAGATCAATAACATCAGCAGCTTTTTACCATCTAAAAAACATTGCCAAAATCAAAAGTATAGTGTCTAAACCAGACCTGGAGAGACTTATCCATGCGTTTGTCTCTAGTAGATTAGACTACTGTAACGGCCTGCTCACTGGCCTCTCCAAACGAGCTGTAAAACAGCTGCAGTACATCCAGAACGCCGCTGCTCGGGTCGGTCTGACTAGAACCAGGAAGTACGATCACATTAGTCCTGTGCTCAGGTCTCTGCACTGGCTCCCTGTGGCTCAGAGAATAGACTTCAAAGCAGCTCTGCTTGTATACAAGTCTCTCCATGGCCTAGCACCAAAGTACATCTCGGACATGTTAGTGCCATATGAACCATCTCGGACTCTGAGGACCTCAGGGACCGGCCTCCTGCTGGTGCCCAGAGTCAGGACTAAACATGGGAATGTGCGTTTCAGTTTTATGCAGCTAAAATCTGGAACAGTCTTCCTGAGG
Source organism: Chaenogobius annularis (assembly GCA_015082035.1). Taxonomy (NCBI): domain Eukaryota; kingdom Metazoa; phylum Chordata; class Actinopteri; order Gobiiformes; family Gobiidae; genus Chaenogobius; species Chaenogobius annularis. The sequence continues at coordinate 6,910 of BJKM01001037.1, read as the reverse complement.
ATGTGAGACAGGCCGCTACTCTGGCAATGTTCAAATCTAAACTAAAAACTGTTTTTGTTTGGCTGTGCATATGACTGAAATGCTTTTCTTTGCACTCTTCTCTTTTATGTCTTGAACTAAGATTGTGATTTCTGCCATGTCTTTGTGATTTTAATGCATTTTTTCCTGTTGTGTGAAGCACTTTGAATTGCTTTGTGTACGATTTGTGCTCTACAAATAAACTTGCCTTTCCTTGCCTAGTCATACAACAGCTGTTAGGTAATCAACAAATAATAAAAATGTGAAAAAAGTGTTCTGACTGTGTTGGGGTAATGTAGGATATGTAGTAACTGTCGTCTCCTGCTCTTCATCCTTCATCCTTCACTGAACTCAGTCCTAACACTATTGGGCAAAAACATGTATTGAATTTTCCTTTTCCGTAGTCACCTTACACAGCTATTCATCTGTTCCTATAAAACAGTGAGTGATTTAGATGTGGGTTTGGTCTATCTTTTGCGCTGGACGTTAATGACATAAATAGAACTGAGAAGACATTTTGAGCTACTGTGACTGTAGTACTATGACTTTATGTGTAGCCTGCATTCTTTTGGCCTGTTTGCATTTTTTCTCTTTCAGTGTATGGTCCACCACCCGCGTATCACCATGGATATCATAAGGGGTATGAGTGCAGGGTGTTCAAATACTTACTTTCCTGTATGTATGTTTCTATGGATCTACTCACGGGAGCCTGTAGTGTTCCATCATAATTTCGATCTCGTTTCGAGTCTTTTTACGAGTTGTTACAACGAAACTACATTGTTTACCACGTGGGGAAAGCTAACATCTTACTTCCACATTTAGCGGCGCTGTCTGACGCTAATCAGCAACTCGCGCATGCGCGGAGCGCTCAGCAGTCTGACAGACGCTCAGCGAGGGAGAAATCTGTTTTGAAAGTTTTGTGTTCGACGAAGTTTACGAATGTTATGTCCATGGTATGTATCATGTATCATGTATCATGTATCCATTCATCTACTTTATGGTATTTCTATGATGCCAAGAGATGATACTTTCTGATGCGAGTTGGAATTTAAAAAAATCCTCGTTTTAAATTTGGACCTTTATGTAACACTTTTGTTGATTGTGATTGTGATTATATAAGGGAATGTTCCAGAGTTCTTTGGCGGCGGAATAAGGTGTAGTGTGAGTGGAGCAGGAAACCGCGCCTCCTACCGCACTGTAGAAGGTGGTGGACTTGTGTTTTGGTTCGAGATTTTGGGCAGCTCGCCATTGAAAGTTCAGAACCACCGGGTGGATGAAGACACATGTTTGGATAACTGGATGCAGTGGAATGGGACCTGGCCTGCATGAGACAGGACCAATATTAAAGTAACCTTCCAATATTAAATAATCATAGTATAAATCTCAGTACATGTACACATTTCAAAAGATTCAATCCCAATAAGTTCTGCACCATAAATCATACAATGCATATGTGCACATTCAATTCAGCAGCTAATTAGCTTCAATAAGGAGTGTCAACAATTTGACTCTGAGCCTGCCAAAGTTCACAAATAAAGTGCAGTACAATATTATATTAAATCGCTAAAGCACTAATTACACAGGTTAAAAAAGTCACAATCATAAATACATTAATGTACAACCCCATGAGCTAATTTCACCGGAGGCTTGCGCTAACAAACTAGCTCCAGTAACGAAACAAATGATTTGAACTCACCGAGTTCCTCTAGTTCAGGCATGTCCATCTACGGCTCGGGGGCCAAATACGGCCCCCAGACAAATTTTTTTTGGGCCCTCCAGCTTCCTGCTAAGTTGGTCCAAACAGCAAAAGTTGTACTTTTTACTGTAGCATTTCAAGCATTTTGATGCTATATCAACCTAATATTAATGTTCCAAGTCTTCTTAAAGCATCATCAAAACAATGTCAAATGCAAAATTTCGAATGATTCACTTCATTGTCGTTTTGTCTGTGGCCCTCTGCGCTGTATAAGTTTCAAAATGTGGCCCTTGGTGAAAAAAGTTAGGACACCCCTGCTCCAATTTTACAAGCTCACAGTTGACAATGTGATGTTGCATCAATTGGTAAAGGCGCCTAAAAGTTGAGAGCATGTGAGAAAAGATAACCGCAAAAATAGGTGTTAAACTGTTAAAAACGTGTACCTGAGTAGCAGCTCCGATTTGCCTCATCTACACACATGTACCCACACGAGTGGGGAGCAAGCCTAATCAAGGAAATGAGCCCCGAGAGTCCAACGGGAACTCTCGCGGGAGCGCTGTCAAATCCCGCGATATTTCGCACTATGAAACTGGGAGTAACTGGAAGACGAAAAAGCAGGAAGTGGAGGAACTCCAAACCTGCCCCGGGCTACACATGTGTGACATAACACTGAGGTCAGCAGCTGTGTCAAGTATTGCTTCTTGTTGGCGCTCATTGTAAAGTACAGTGGGCAGATCAAGTTTTTGATCTGGGCCCTTTTTAATAACGTTGCATAAAAATCGTCTGAAAGAATGTTTGGTTTGGCTGTCAAGTGCATGAAAGTTTTGAAGTTCATTTTCTGAACTCACTACTTGTGATGCACTGTTTGGACTAAAAGCATGTTTTTGTTTGATGCCAGTTTCTGCTTTGTTAAGATCAGATTGACTAATTGGGTTTAGCGTGGGCTCTGGGATGCTCGGGCCAGGTTCATCATCCTCAATCAGCTGTTCAGGCTGCTGTACGGAAGTTTCCCTTTTGGTCTGATGGTTTAAAGTGGCTATCGTGACTAGCTTAGTTCCACAATTATTGGACAGTGTCGGTGTATTCACTTTCAGAACCACTGCTTTGTTGCTCGTGTTCTTCTTGTAAGATTTTTTCACTTTACTTTGATTTTCTGTTGTTATCATGGATAGTGAAGTGAGCCCCCTGTTGGAAATGATGTTTAGTTTTGCATCTCTTTGCATAATTAGGGTCTCGTTCACGCTCATTGATATGAACTGTCTTAAGGTTGCTCACACATTTTCTGTGCTCTTCCTGACTAGGAACTCGTTTTGGTTCATTTCTTTGCTTCTTTGTTGGGCAAGAAGCTGCAGGTTTTACAGTCTGGTGTCTTAACCTGTTTTTGGCTGTATGACTCGAGATTAGAGTCCTCAATTTGCTCTCTGCGGTTTATCATTGATTGTTTGTTTTTAAGAAAAGCTCTGTTAGCTAATTCACACAGCAGGCGACTTGTTTGTGTACGAGGACATGCAGCAACACCAAGATGATCATTTGTGGTGGGATTAAGATTTTCAACGGAGAGATTTGAAGTCCAAATCTTCCTCCATTTCACGCAGTCTGCAATAGTAAGCCTGTGGAGACTCCTGTCGAGATTGCCTTGTGAAAGCTGCAATAGGGCCTATGTTCTGCCATTCTGAAAGCTCTTCTGTTAGAGTTTTGGACAGAAGACGGTAGTCGGCCTTGACAAGGGAAGACTGTCTGTCAATGAATTTACTAACATTTCGAGTGGATGTTAATTTTATCAGAACAATTTTGTCTTGTACTGTGGCATGTGGGAATCTATCCAAGTAAAAGTAAATTTCATCCAAATAAGGGTCAACCTGAGCAGGTGCCCCGTCAAATTGGGGCTCAAAGCGTGGAATTCTCTGCGCAATGCGACTGAGATCTTTGAATGTAATTAGTGTCATTCTTGCCACTATTTTCTTTTAGAGTTGACCTTTCTGATTTTGAGCATTTTAGCTCTAAATCGGCTTGATCGAGCTCATTTTGTGCTGGCTTGTTTAGCTCAGCGCGTGTCACGGCTAAATATTGTTGTTGTTTGGAGATGATTTCTCCTGCTTTGTTAAGATCTGAATATGTAGAATTCAGTTCTCGTTTGATCTTTTCATGTTTCAATTTCGTGAGTTTCCGGTCATCTGAAAGAATGTTCTTATCCTCTTTGAGAGATGCAACTTGTGTAACAAGTTCATCATTCTGTTTCTCTGCGTAAATCAAAGCTTCTTCCGTCTCCTGAAGTTGACCTATTTGATTTTTGTAGTTGAAAGTTCATTACAACTGACTTGGTATTTTAGTTCAGTGCGACCAGGGTTTTGCATTTTGTCCAAAGAGTTGGGTGCGTGTTTTTCAGCTAAAATCTCTGAAACTTGGTCAAGGACGTCTCCCCAACAAACATTAGAGGGCGCAAGGGCTTCCATCTTTGCATGAAGACACTAGTTTGTTGCTTCATTAAAACTCATGTTTCAAGAATATTTGAAATCCGCTTAATTAGGACTAAGGTTGAAATTTAGCAATTTAGAAACTTTATAGCTAAAGGGTCCCAGGGAGTGGATGAATTTGAAGTTTCACAATTGCCTAATCATGAATAATTTGGAATTAAACTATTTAGGTTTTAATTGTGGATTTAATTGTGGTCTCATGAACACTCCTAAACATCTGCCACTTTAACTACAATTTAATATCAATCAATCACTCACTGCATTGTCACTTTCTGCACTACACATTTTTGTAAATGTAACTGTACTGTAAATTCCTGTGTAAATAGTAAGTCTATTTTTATCTTATACTATAGTACATTGTAATTGGTTCCTAATCCATGCGCTTTTGATTTCATATATGTTTCATATATGTTGTTTTTATTATTGATCGGTGTTGTATGTTGCACCTTAACGCTGAAACAAGTTCCTATGTTGTTCATTGACAATGGCAATAAACCTTTACTGATTCTGATTCAAATTGGTTAGAATTGCATGCACGGTAATTGGTCACAGCTGAGGCTTGAATAAAGCTTGTAACGTGGAATAATTAAACAAGCTAAAATAAATCAAATGAACTGATTAGATTAGAAAGGGTTAGAGAAACGTCAGATAGAAACATTGAGGAGAGATTGTTGGCTTTGTTTTCAATAAAAATTAACCAAACTCACAGAACCTTCCATTAGTTGGGTTCCCACTGTCCTTTTTCTCTTGGTGGGAGGACTAAGCAGTGTTAACACACAAAGCTGCGCCCGTAGGCAGGTTTAGGGAAGTGACGTCGTTGAGACATCCCTCCTGTAAGAATTTGAATAACTCAGTCCTCTCTAACTTCTGGTGGTGAAGGACCGAGCCCGGAGCCGGTGGAACAAAGGGTCATAAATCAACTGCCTGCTGTGACCGCTGTGTGAAGAGGAGAAGTTTTGCACTTAGTATTTTCCAATACCTGGATAATTGCAGACAAATTAGAATACTTGGCAAGAATTATCGGTAATAATACTACAATACGGGACAACTCGCAGCTATTAAGTATTCACCTTAAGGCCTTTACATTTTTTTTATTTAGCATAGAAAAATAATGTATGCATATGCAATACATTTGACTAGTCAAAAATAGGAAAAATTTGGCTTTTTCTGTATCATAGCGATTGCACAAAAAAGGAAGCTCGTTTTGAAGACTGGTTGGTAAATCGTGGACTTTTGGCATTATTTCCATCACAACAGTTTTTGTTTTGTTTGTTTGTTTGATCAATAGCTCAACATTAGCGATTCATCATTTCCAGAATAAGATTACTCAAGGCCTCGCATGGGCTGCATCACTATATATAGGGGATTTTACTAGTACAAGTAATTCATGTCCTCCCACTTATGAAAGAGGGTGACATTCAAAGATATCGATTGATTGATATCGATTAAAGAATTGGATCAAGATTTCAAACATGACACATTGCAGAAGTGTGGGTATGTTTGTTATCATATGTTAAGAGTAAGTTGGGGCACCAGCCATTGATTAGGCATTTAACAATTCTATAATCAAATATCTAAATACATTTATTCATTAAAAAAAAAAAAAATCTGAAGGTTTGTGAGAACATAACCGTGTCATTTCCCCCTTTTCTGGAAATGAATGAACACTTTACCAAATGTTTATGAAGATTTATTGACAAAATAATTAAACAGATAAATATGAAAGTGGAATATGCAAATGAGTCGATAACAAATGGAGACACAAGATATGATTGTTCTTGATCTAGCTAGTGGTGTGTGAGTTAATTCTAAGATGATTTTATCAGGCAGATTGTGAAATGCATTCATACAACCAGAACCAGAAGACGCTGCATGATCCTGATGGGCCTGTGTGTCCATGTTCCGGGCAGCTATGAACAAGTGACGCCTCCAGAGTTCTTCCAGGGGTCAATGGAAGAGACGGGCAGCTAGGTCCACACGATGGGCAGGGAACGGCAGCTCCGTCTCGGACAGTGTCAGGCTGAAGAAGCACTGGGTCATGTTCCTCAGATAAAAGAGGCAGTTACACTGATTCACCGATTAAGCAAAAAGGTCCTTTGCTTGAGTTTGCATGATGCAGTTTAACTCACGTCTAAGAAAATGGGCACAGCTTTATGGGAGAAAATAATTAGCTTCCGCGGGCGTGTCTCTCTGGAATGTTCTTTGTTCCATGGGTTAGCTTAGCATCGCTAGGCCAGAGATAAGCCCTCATCTCCCGAGAGGACTTCTTGGAGGACCTCTCTGATGGAACTAGTTTGTCCTCTCCTTCTCTCTCTCTCACAGACCCCTGGGGGGGTTGGTTTAGAATCAGAAATCAGAATCAGAAAAAGGTTTGTTGCCATTGTCAATGAACAGAATTCACAAACATAGGAACTTGTTTCGGCCTTAAGGTGCAACATAAAACACAGAGCAATAATAGAAGCCACATATCTGAAATCTAAAGGGCACGCATTAGATTTAAAATTACTATAGTATAAAATAAAATTAGGCTTACTATGTACACAAGAATTTACAGTTACATTTACAGATGTACTGTAGAAGTAACAGTGCAGTGAGTGATTGATTGAATTGCAGTTAAAGTGGCAGGTGCTAAGAAGTGGTCATGAGTCCAACGGCAGAGGGAAAGAAACTATCCTTGTTCTGGTCCGGATGGACCGTAGCCTCCTGCCTGAGGGGAGTGGTT
>BJKM01001036.1:0-121605 GCA_015082035.1 Chaenogobius annularis | reverse complement strand
GAAGATGCTTGGACTCTAGCCACATTTGAGGATCTAACTCACTCAAATCAACTACTTAATATTAAGTAGATCATTTTAGCTTATCCCACCTAACAGGCCTCAGGATGGAGATATAATACTGCTTGTGTTATTAACTTTGCCTGTCAGTGGCCATAATGGTTTACCTGATCAACATAAACATTAATTTACACTCAATGAATACCTTTAAATATGTATTTAAAAAAGAGACCAACCCTTTACATGTCTTTTCTACCTATCTCCCAAATTCTGTTTTTGTAAGCTGAGGGATGTAAAACTGGCCAACAAATCAGTCACTTCATCAACCTACGGAAATAAAAAACAACAACAATAATGTATTAGACAAATTCATCAATACTATTTCAACGTTTAAAAAAGCTTAATTGGACAAACATCAAACCTGTTCTTTAGTGCGTGTGTGCTGCAGCTGTGTTGATATGTGTTCGAGTCTCTCCTTTGCTTCACTCTGACCCATCAAATTAAGGTACTCCCTTAACATCTGAATAATCTGGGGAAAAAAAACAATATTTTAGACTGATCCACCATCGCTGTGTGAAGGAGGGGTTTCGCAGGTCTTTCCTTCCTGCTGCTGTCAGACTTTACAACAGACACTGTTAGCCCTGAATGGGCATTCAGCTTTCATACTCCTGTGCAATACTGTGACATAATGTCAATCATACCTGTGCGATATTTTCTGTCCATATGACAGCTGTGAATAAGAGTGTTATTATTTTTTAATTTATGAGTGTTTTTTGTTTTTTTCTAAGTTATCTGTTTTTATTTTCATTATTATACTCCTAATCTTTGTTGCAATCCCTGGAATTTCCCCATTGCGGGACAAATAAAGGGGATTTTATCTAATCTTACATTACCTACAAAATAATCTGCAAATTCTTGTTTTTAAAAGTAATTATATTCTTTTTTTTTTTTTTTTACCTGTGTGACCTCTCCCCTTAGGTTTTCAAGGCTGCGAGAATCTCCTTCTTGTAAAATATTGAGTTTAGAGCGGGCTAAATGCAGAGGCGTCCTGCCGGCTCGGTCAAGGCGTCAACACGGGCTCTGGTAAGCATAAAGTTATTAAAAACTAAAGCTTGTTCATTCATTGATTACTTCAAACATTTGTTTCAGGTTTTTTGGTAAGCAATACCTTTGTATGAAGTACGATTGTTATTTCTCGAGAAAATGAGAAGTGGCCGTTAACCCAAAGTGTCTGTCGCCGCATGGATTTGTCTCTTGAGACTGTGTTTAGAGGGGATGCGCAGGGGGCTATAGCTCGACACGTGACAGGTTTTTACCATTTTTCTAATGTTGACTTGTGTATTTATAGCTGTTGTATCATATAAATTATAGTTTTACACCAATCGAGCAGGTATTTAACGTTGAAAAATCTGTAGAAGAATGACAGGAAGTGACATCACACCAGGGACTCATTCCAGTCAAAGTTTATGAATAATTTAGACAAAAGAAACAACTTTTTAAAAGACGAATTCAACAAAATAAAGTCCCTCTCATATATTTGTTGTGACATTAGATGAGTTTTGGCCCATTTTTCTTCACTGCGTTTGAGTTCAACGAGACGTCCGACCTGTAGGGGGCGCTTTAGGGACCAAGATTGAGTCGCTTGAACAAATTCAAACCGTGAAAAAAACACTCAAAACATCTTTAGGTTTGAGCAGGACAAGGCAAGCTTATTTGCAGAGCACAATTTGTAACAGGAAACAGGAAACGGTGCGTTCAAATATACTGTAAATGACAGCTGTTCGCCCTGGTCCATTTGTTGACGTTTTTACGTAGTTTATTGTATTACAATGACAAACAGTAGAGGCTCAAGAGGCTGGATCCTTGCTTGTTTACCCAAAAACCTCCTTTGACCGAAACAAACCAGGACATCAAACAGTCATTTACCGTAACTCAATGTCCCTGTCAATATTTACTCAGACTGTTAAAAAGTGAACTCTTACTACTACTGCTACTACTACTACTACTACTGCTGCTTTTACCACCACATACTGCAGTACTACTTCCATAGCTTCAACTGCTACTTTTCTTTGAATGGTGTTGCGCGTCTTCTTCCGGCTAAGAGTAGAAAAAGAAACTACTTCCTGTTTATCGTCAGCTTTCCCGGGGCACTTCCTCCCCCTCCCCCGCGCCGCTACGCCACATGTGTAGCTCGTCCGTATGTGTAACGCGACCGGTCGTTATGCGCTGGAAATATTTCGACGTTTTTGGGTCTTGGCGCGATGGAACGGAGGAGGGGCTAGCGGCGGCGGATGTCGAGTGGCGCTCCTCTTAACGCCGCATCCGGGTTGGTTGGGTACAGAATTGTAAAGGGCTCTATAAATAAAGGCTGATTGATTAATACTCAGAATGAACGACCGATGCTAACGCAAGCTAGCTTTTTTTTTTTTTTCGCTAAGTCTTGTTCAACGGAGAAGCTACCGTGCCTGGAAATGTGTGTCACGAGATGATTGTTGTTTTCTTGCCTGCGTTCTGTCTTGTCCAATCGTCTCGCAGCGGCGTGTCGTGACGGGGTAAAGACCACTTTGAAAGCTTCACTCCGGACCCCGTGAACCTCAGACCGGTACAGGTCACTTGCGGCAGAGTGGCAATATAGAACTCTCGCCTCACAGCAAGAAGGTTTGACTCACAAATTTGCAATAACGCGTACCTTAAAGTGCCCCCTACTGGTCGGATGACTCACTGAACTAAAATGCAGTTAAAATAAATATATTAAGAATTCTTCTGAAAATTATACTAACGTTATCACAGAATAGCAAATTTTTAGATTTATAAATTCACTTCCTGTGTGTAATTGATGACATCACACCAGGAAATTACCTAGCAACCACACACAAAAACCCATTTAATGTGACTTTTTTTTAAATTTGACAAATAAAAATATATGAGAGCAACTTTATTTAGTTGAATTAATGTTTACAGTTATAGAGTTTTGTATAAATGATGCATAAACCTTTTCTGGAATGAGTGTCCCTGTTGTGATGTCACTTCCTGTCACAGATTTTTCAATGTTTTCTCCCAAAATACCGACTCGATCGGTGTAAAACTACCATTTATATGTTCAACAGGTATGAACACACCAAATAAAGTCAAAATTGGAACATCGTAAACACCTGTCATACGCCCCCTTTAGCTTAGCTTCACACCGTACTCATCCTCTCCAAACTAAACCTGTGGAAACACGGCTCTGCTGCTGCCGCCACTACTTCTGCTTCTGCTTGTGACGGTTTCGATAGGTGGAATTTGCCGTTTAACTGTCAGATTTGTTGTCATGGTTTATGGTTAACATTAGGGGATCGAAGTATTGATACATCGATACTGACTATGCATATTATAATACTAGTTATTGATTTTTGGCCATTGGTTTGTCAACGTCTTCTCTGACGATATAAAAAAGCAAAAGTTCAATCACATCTTTCGCATTCGCTTCAGAATGTGGTGTCTTTTCAACCCCAAATCCCCCCAAATGTTGTCACCTGGAAAGTTCAACCCATTTTCCCTTCAAAAACAGTGAAATCTCGAGTTAAACAGCCCTCAAAATTAAAACATCATCAACAAATCTCGACCGTGACTTATTTATGAATTTTAGTGATATTTCAAGGACTTTTTCCCCATTCAAAAGATAGAATATTTAGTTCTTCTACTTCCACGTCAGTAAAAAAACCCACACGGGACACAAGACACTGACTTTTGTAAAAATAGTGCTCTTTAATATAAATTATTGAAATACTTTAGAAATATAAATATGTGCAACGGTCCTTTTTCATTTATTTTCTGTTCAGGTTTTTTGCTTTTTTATCATTTGAGATTCATTTTTACAGCTTGTATTTTTTTTGCCGGACGTCTTTATGAAAGACATATACAACTCACAAACACGTGGTCAAAAAAAACAACCAACATTTCAAAACTTGACCAAGAATGTCGTAAATTAAAACATTTTCTTTACAAAATCGTCACACCAAGAATGCTAGCTCCTCTACGATATACTCACAGGATAAAATTAGAACATAAAATACAAATAAAAGCACAATTTTCGGTCAAGTCCAGGTCACAAAATGGTGTCAGAAAAAGGCTTTTTGAGAATCCTTTAGGTCGCAGCGGACAATGTACGTGTGTGTCCAGGATTTGGATTAAACATTAGTAAATTAAGTGTTTTTTACACCCTGAACAATAGCATTTTACATCATTGTAATTTGATAATATGAGAAAATTCCCCCCCCAAAAAAAGAACATAATTTTTTTCTAATTAAAAAAAAAAAAAAAAAAAAAAAAAAAAAAAAAAAAAAAAATCATGTACAAATTACTATAAAGATGATGGAAATTGATTTTGATTGCAATTTGGAGAATCGCTCGAAAAATAAGATGAAACTGGTAGAGAATAAGCGATGTCAATGAGTAGCAAAGTACAGTCGAAATTCGCCACTGATTCGTTTTTTCAACCTGCCAAATTTATTGTTGGTTTGACGAGACAAAAACGAGGAACTGAATGATACGAAACCAAACTAATTAACAGCCTTGGAAAATGGCCCATCGACTTTTTGGCAAAACCCGTGATCCACACACGCAACATTGCCCATCGAAACCGCGGTAGCTTTCGTTTACTTTCACAACAAAAAGGCATTAAAAACACTTGGAAAACTCCACATTCAAAAAAGACATGATACTGTTGAGATTATAACATTGAAAAAAAATGTTTAAATTGCTAAATTAAGACTTCACGTACAAGAGAATTCAGTTTTACGGTTAATTTGGACAAAGTAAAAACAGTATATTTGCTTGGCTATGTAAATTCTAGTATATTTCCGTTAATTTTACCACCAAGTTATGAAAGATAAGATGAGTCATGTCTTATTTCGATTAGTTTTGATGTTTCTATGGAAATGGAGATTAGATTTGTTTGTTTCTGGGGGTGAAATACGCCAATAGCCAGCCACTTTTTAACACGTTTGTCGTCACACTTTAGGCAGCAACTGTTTGGTTTTGGTTCAGAACGATTATATGTAGTCATTTTTAATCATTTAATTGTTTTTTTTTTTTGTGCTAAATATTGTGTCGCGAGGTTTGAAAAATCCTTCAAAACTCACTCAAAAGCAAAAGCAAAAAAGAAAATGTCGCTATAATCACTTAAAATTCAAACAAATGCATTTGAATTGTTATTTTTATTTACTTATATTCAGTGATTTCAACGTCTTTGTGTACATTGTGTGCGGTTTACTTGCTCCATTGGCAGATATTTCAGCTTGAAATCAGAAAAAACACAAAAACAATCTCTTGAAACTGACAATCTAAGTCAACACTACTCAAATACGTACGTTATTTAAACTCATGTTGATGTGTAAAGGTACACTTAAATCAACATATTCAACAATTTTGTATATAATGTAAATTTTAGTCTCGTATAACCTTCATTTTAGTCTTACATAACCTTTTATTATAGTCGTTATTTTGCCCATGCTGCCATTTTCTTGCTCTACTGGCAGATAATTCACCTACAAAAAAGAAAAAAACATATTTAAACTACTCAAAAAACATCAATTTAAGTGTTTTGAATTGAAGAAACTTTAACTCATATTGATTTAATTCAGTTTTGTATGCCTAAATCTACATATTCAACGATAATATTACAATTTCTGGAGACAAAAGTGAAAAATCATAACACATTTTCATTCATTGACTAAATTTACGCAATCAAAACTGTTCATTTCCGATGTCGAAATGTCAGTTCGTTTGCGTTCCTTGGAAGAATGTACGATTTTCTAGCCTCAAAACTGCATTTAAGATTGACAAAAAGTATAATTCGTGGTAAAGTATGTCATATACGTGGGGCATCAATCAATGCTCGCGTACCAGTATGTCTCCTCCTCTCCTAGCTCCTCGTTTCGAACACTTCGGACGCTTCAGTTTCCCTTTTCTAATGCCCCTTAACGCTTATTATAGTGGTCGAGCTGAACGGTACGATTGCTTTTTAGATCTTTCTCTAAATTATATAGTTACATACTTTGCTATTAGCGTTTCCTAATTTATGTGGATATTAACTGTTTTTGGAAAAGTTAAACCCAAATTTTCATCACAAGTTGAGGTGAACAAAACAATTTCTCCTCAACATTACAGTCAAATCCATTGGCGTTCCTCAAGACAAAAAATCGGACTCATCTTGTTTTAAGACATTTTTACTAAATAAGCGCTAAATAAATCAGATTATTAGGGTTATTTCTAGAATTCTTGATTAAGTAAAATTCACTTACTGCACTGTCAGATAATTTATGTATTTTTCTAGTTTTGAGGTGTAATTTTGCAGTGTATTTTTACCGTTTTCCCCCAAATTTACTACAAAAGTAAAAACTACTTTGACAATACTTTGTGGACGCTTAATTAGTGTAGATATTTTCCACAAAATCCCACTTTTGCTCTTGTTAGTGTGGTAAATTTGAGACCTAAACCAAAATCTCTAATAAAAATAATAAGAATATGAAACTATCTCTTTTCGTCCTGAAGTATTATCCCAAACGTAGAGGTAAAAAACCCGGCTTGGCTACTGGCACGTCCCCATTTCTGTGCATAAATCTGCGTGTGACGGCGCTAAACAGAAACTATTGATCCCGCCTCTTCCTGTTATTGTTAAAATTGACCAGTTTAATCGTCTACGAGGCAAAGCTCTGCGTCAGGGTCAGTCATGAGTAAAAAATAAACAAAAACAAAAAACAACAACAATAAAATTCAACTAGTTTTGACCTCGATGCCTTCGTTTTTTTAATATTTTCTTGTACGTCTTTTTTTAGGGCGAGCAGCAGCCGCATTTTTGCAGATGAGGTATCCATAAAATCATGCTGCGTCGTAGAAAATGTCCGTTAAAAAACACAAACGGGGGGAAAGTTTACGCCCGTCGACCACACCACAAACAACAGATATAAAGTTAAACGTCACAATTAAACATGTCATTTTGGTCTATTACGACACGATACGTCTTAAAAGTCACATATGATGCAATTTTTCTCCAATTAATGTTCACGTTTTGTCATTTTTTTAAAATAATAACTGCATAAAACTGATTGTTAGCAAGAGTTAGGTTGCGTTTTTGTTGAGGTATTTGGCAAAGACGCAAAAATTACAATTGGCAAACAAGTTTCATTCTATTTATACATTATTTTGCTCAATTTATTCATTTTTATCCAATGCGTTTTGTGTCTAGGGATGCAATTTATGTTAATTTAATATTCTTAATAACGTTTGGTACGTTTAATGTACTTTTTACTCTTGCAGAATACGGACTCTTTAAAATGCAGCGACATCAGAGCTAAATGGTGAGAATTTTAAGTATTTTAAGTAAAAAAATAAGTTAGTTTGCTTTTCCACGACAAAAAACTGACAAAAAGCTGTTTTCTTGCCGAGAAATTGTATTTGAGCTTCACGTCACGTTCCGCTGTACTTTTGCCTCCGTTCTTGAATTTAGAATGTTTTTATTTATTTATTTTACAACCTTTTAAGTAGAATTGATCGGATTTCACCCTTCCCAGTCCAGACTGACCCGCCTCGTAACGTAATGCCGGGCGGAGCTGCTACTTTAAAACATTCAGACGTTCCAAGCTAATTGCTAAACGTCGTCAATGCACAGGGGAAAGTGACGATCTTAAATAAGGTCTGGTACTAAAAAGCGATTAAATTAAGCTTTATTTAACTTGCTTTGAGTATGTTTTGACGATTTGCCCAAAAAACGGGTCGTTTCAAGTGAGAAAATACCTGTTTTTGCCTTATTTTTGGTAAAACGATACATTTTATGCTTGTTCCATTGGCAAATCTTACTTTAACGGTCAAAATGCACTTAAATCCAGATAAATACAACAAAATTCAACACTTATTATCATATTTAATACTGTTTTACTTTATATTACATTGTGCTACAGGGGTTACTGCAGTTGTACTTTATGTTAAACTTGATTTTAACACAAAGGTAAAGGCTTCATACTCACAATAATGTAAAAAACTACATTTTGTACACAATATAATGTCATTTTAACGCACAATTATAGTAGTTTCTTAAATATTGCCATGTATTGTGCAAGACTTTTGTTGTTTAAATCTCGAAAAAGGCCAACGATAATGAGTTTTTATTATTTTTTCACTAAATGTGACGCAGATGAAGCTAAAGTGAAGCTGGTTTTTCGACAAAAACTCTACATTTTGAGGTTTCCTGTGTCGCTTTGACGTGATTCTTGATTCAGAGTCGTGAAACTTTCAGCACGGTTAATAGAGTTTCAGCCCTAAACCAACACTCAAACTGTTCAGGAAATGTCCAGTTTTGTCCTGCGCATATGCTTTATTTGTTTCAATATTGAGTCCAGACAGTATCTAGTTGGTGCCCTTTTATTTTAATATCATTCAATTATTTGTGAATGGTTGTTGTTTAATTTGATAATTGGTTGGTCACGGACGATTGTCTTGGGACACGTCTAAAAATGCACCAAAGGGTCTCGAACCATCGACTTTCTGACGACTTGTGACGAACTCCAAAGTAAAACGTAAAGTGCGGTTTGTAAAAATAAACGGCAAGAACTGCGACTAGTTTGGACCGTTTTCCCGTCCTTTTGGGTGTGGTCGACCCGAACGTTCCCCCCGTTTTCGCACACCGCTTACTTTATGTGCTACATTGTTTTCGTCGCAGGTTTGACTTCTTCTTCTTCTTCGTCGCTCCGCGCGGCGCTCCTCCGTCAGATCGGAGCGTCGTACTCGTCCATGAAGTCTTTGAGCGTGTGCGGGATCTGCTCCGGCCGCTCAGTCCTCGCCCCGACACTCGCACTGTTCAACGTTCTCCTGCACAGGTGCTGCAGCGACGACATGGAGGCGCACAGGGGGCGCCGCAGCTCCAGCGCCACCTTCTCCCCGCCGCTGTGTATCAAATAGACGTGCCTCCCGTTGCCTTCACCCGCGACGGCGTGGCCCGCGACGCCGTGGCCCATGTAGTGCGCGATGAGCTTGAGCACGCAGTCGAAGCGCGGCGGCTGCTGGGCGCTGAGCGGGTCGCGCTGCAGGAAGAAGCCCTCGTCCTGGCTGTGGATGCGCAGGTTCTTGATGCCGCGCGGCGTCTGCACCGACAGGGCGAAGAAGTGGTGGTGGTCGGAGGAGTCGCGGACGAGGAACGTGCCCGGGGGTTCGGCGCGGAGCAGGGCGCTGGCGTCGCGCCCGCTCACCGCGCCCCAGTAGAAGCCGCTCTCCTGGAGTTTACGCACGGCACACATCACCTGGAAGAAGGAGGAGGAGGAGGAGGAGGAGGAGGAACGGAAGAAGGAGGAGGAGGAGGAGGAGGAGGAGAGGAGGAGGAGGAGGAGGAGACGACAAGTCAGGCTTTGTTCCCGCAGGATTCAGGAATAAACGAGTACTTTGTGTTTTGTTCATTGTAAACGGGAACGTTGAATTCACCATCCCACGCGCCACGCTTTTATTGTTTTATTGAAAAATATCAAATTGTAATTTCTCAGATATTTCTAATGAATCGAACTTTCTTAGGAGATGACTTTATCTCAGAAGAGGTCGAACATAAAGTCATGAATGTAAAAGTTTTAGCTGTGACAAGAGTGACTTTAACTTCATTCTTTTGATTAACTTTGGCCCAGATGAAGATAACGAGGTCGTTCTGTCAGAGTCTGTCACAGAGAGAGGCGTTTTTGACTCGTGCACCGCGTTATACAGTATCTGCTCGTGTACGCGTTACTACATACTCTGACTCGTGTACCGCGTTACTACAGTACTCGACTCGTGTACCGCGTTACTACAGTACTCTGACTCGTGTACCGCGTTAACTACAGTACTCTGACTCGTGTACCGCGTTACTACAGTACTCTGACTCGTGTACCGCGTTACTACAGTACTCTGACTCGTGTACCGCGTTACTTACAGTACTCTGATCGTGTACCGCGTTACTACAGTACTCTTGACTCGTGTACCGCGTTACTACAGTACTTCTGACTCGTGTGTACCGCGTTACTACAGTACTCTGACTCGTGTACCGCGTTACTACAGTACTCTGACTCGTTTACCGCGTTACTACAGTACTCTGACTCGTGTACCGCGTTACTACAGTACTTTGACTCGTGTACCGCGTTACTACAGTACTCTGACTCGTGTACCGCGTTACTACAGTTACTCTGACTCGTGTACCGCGTACTACAGTACTTTGACTCATGTACCGGTTACTACAGTACTTTGACTCGTGCACCGCGTTACTACAGTACTCTGACTCGTGTACCGTCGTTACTACTTCGTACTTTGACTCGTGTACCGCGTTACTACCAGTACTTTGACTCTCGTGTACCGCGTTACTACAGTACTCTGAATCATGTACCGCGTTACTACAAGTACTTTGACTCGTGTTACCGCGTACTACAGTACTCTGACTCTGTACCGCGTTACTACAGTACTTTGACTCGTGTACCGCGTTACTACAGTACTTTGACTCGTGTACCGCGTTACTACAGTACTTTGACTCGTGTACCGCGTTACTACAGTACTTTGACTCGTGTACCGTGTTACTACAGTACTTTGACTCGTGGACCGCGTTACTACTGTACTTTGACTCGTGTACCGTGTTACTACAGTACTCTGACTCGTGTACCGCGTTACTACAGTACTCTGACTCGTGCACCGCGTTACTACAGTACTTTGACTCGTGGACCGCGTTACTACTGTACTTTGACTCGTGTACCGCGTTACTACAGTACTCTGACTCGTGTACCGCGTTACTACAGTACTCTGACTCGTGTACCGCGTTACTACAGTACTTTGACTTGTGCACCGCGTTACTACAGTACTCTGACTCGTGCACCGCGTTACTACAGTACTTTGACTTGTGCACCGTGTTACTACTGTACTTTGACTCGTGTACCGCGTTACTACAGTACTCTGACTCGTGTACTCTGTTACTTCGTCCCACTGACCTGCTGGTAGTGCGCGTGCGAGCTGAAGGGCTTGTAGTGCAGCGGGGTGACGCTCAGGGCCGCCCCGGACGTCATGGGCCCCGACGTCACCATGGCGACGGGCAGGCCCCCCGCCTCGGCCCGGTCCGGAGGAGGGGGGCCCGAGGGCGCCGCTCCGGGCCGCACGGGGGGCTCGGGCGGACAGGCGGCCCCACGCGGAGAGCTCCGGCCTGGGGAGACTGTGCCGCCGGAGTGTGGGGGGCTCACAGTCCGGGTCCAGGGCCCCGGGGCAGAGGGGGCCGGCGCATCCAGAGAGGGGCTGGGGATGGGCACCTACGAACACCTGAGAGAGAAAGACAAACGGGGGGTCACGTTTGGGGGTTTGTTTATTGGACAAACTGATGCTTTGACAGTAAAACCTGTACAAAATCACACACTGTATTGTTCTGAACAGAGGGGACTACATGGACCATGATCCTTTGCTCAATTTCAGTGCCGACGACACAAACGGACCAATGAGCTTCAGTTCATCTTCTGTTCATTGGTTTAAACGGTTCTTTCGTCAGACCAAAGTGAGCCGTGGAAACTGTCACAAAAACAACCCAAAATAGAACCCAAAGTCTCGTTGCTTCGACAAAATACTGCAATAAATATCGTTCCGCCAAATGAATATCGTGATTACATTACTGCTAATTAGTGATGTGTGAATTCATGCTGAACCTTTGTCCCAATTTGGAATCAATAATTGTTCTGTTCAGCACCTACAAAACCTTTAAAAGCCTAATAAATGAACAAAACTACGATACGTTTCAGAAGCTGCAGACGGAGCACTTACTGCGCCCGCACCGTTTAACGACACGACATTGCGCGGATCCGGTTCGTACTGGCGGATTATTAAGAGCTGATGTCGCACACGCACAACGGCGGCGAATCGTTAAGTCTTGAGCTCTTAAAGCCTTCCCCTTTTACACAAATGTTCCCATAAACCACAGAACGGCGCGCGATACGATGATGTCAAGTTTTTTTGCGATACGTGCGATGATCGATATATCGCTCATGATAATCTCGGTCTCTTTTAAAAGAACCCGGTACATTTTATCAACGTTGTTCTTTGACGTGGACGAACACACGAGTCACGCCCATTTTAATCATCAAAATAGTCCAAATGTCACGTTCCCTTCTGTTCGATACAGCAGCCGATATATTTTGTATCGCGATATATCGACACTTCAACATTTCGGCGCCCCTGTAAGTCGGGCTGGGCAGGCCAAGTGAAAACGTGTATTTAAATGTATAATTCAGGCTGAAGCATCAGGCAAATGTGAAAGGACTGAAACATGACCCACAAAAGTGCTGACAACTCATATATTATATATATATATATATATATATATATATATATATATATATATATATATATATATATATATATATATATATATATATATATATATATATATATATATATATGCGCAGGAGCATGCGCAGGAGCATTACTTTCTTTAGAGGCGCAGTAGTTTGTGTACTTTCTTTAAAGGCGCAGGAGCATGTGTACTTTCTTTAGAGGCGCAGTAGTTTGTGTACTTTCTTTAGAGGAGCAGGAGTATGTGTACTTTCTTTAAAGGCGCAGTAGTATGTGTACTTTCTTTAAAGGCGCAGTAGTATGTGTACTTTCTTTAAAGTTGCAGTAGTATGTGTACTTTCTTTAAAGGCGAAGGACTATGTGTACTTTCTTTAAAGGCGCAGGAGCATGTGTACTTTCTTTAAAGTTGCAGTAGTATGTGTACTTTCTTTAAAGGCGCAGTAGTATGTGTACTTTCTTTAGAGGAGCAGAAGTGTGTGTACTTTCTTTAAAGGTGCAGTAGTATGTGTACTTTCTTTAGAGTTGCAGTAGTATGTGTACTTTCTTTAAAGGCGCAGTAGTATGTGTACTTTCTTTAAAGGCGCAGGACTATGTGTACTTTCTTTAAAGGCGCAGGAGCATGTGTACTTTCTTTAAAAGTGCAGTAGTATGTGTACTTTCTGGAGGGTCTGCTACTTCCTCTTTAACATGATTGCGTTGCCCGAGTAACGAGCGTAAAGAGAAACAAAGACCGATTCGATGCCACTGTCAGCCAATCACAGCCCGCCACCGTTTCCTCTTAACCAATCATTTACTCCATAATAATAATAATAAACATACACTCTTTCCCCCCTTCGTCCTGCAGTTTTGGCCAATGGTACAAGTCAGATCTGTGGCGAGGCGGCGCCGCTCACAGAAAGAACGCAAGGTTTTTGAGCAGTAAAAACGCACAATTGAACGGGAAAATGACAACCTTAAACCAGATAAGTTTATAACGTGCTTGAAATAAATAGTATTCCTCTTGTTTTGAGTATATTTTCACTTGAAATAAGATTAACAATAGAACAAGCATAAAATATCGTGTGTTTTACTTCAAATAAGACTCAAAATATGCAAAATCACGATAAAATATTGTGTAATTCAATCACTTTTTTGACCTATTTTCTTGTGTAAGATTGTGATTTCTTCCAGTGAACGTGGAATATTTCAGGCAAAGCAATAACATAAACATAAAACAAGCAGGTGGCATAGTGCCTTCCAGAAAAGTTACGCGATGCACCTTTAAATCAACTCATTGTCCCTCACTCATCTATAATTTTGTAGTTTTGGCAAAAAACTGTGAAAAACTACCACTCAAACACACGTAAATGGCACAAAAACACACTTCAGGGGCGTTTTTTGATGAGAAAACAACACAATCTGTCGTTCACAATCGCGTTTTAAGTTACATCCTCGTTCTGAAACAACAACCAAGTGTAAATGTACAACAAAGTTAAAATGAACCGCTTTAGCACTTAGATCGCGTTCATAATAAGTAATCAAAGGGACTTATTTGTCTCTCTGTGGCTCAAAAGCTCATCGTGCGACAAAAAAAACAAACACAAAGAAACAAACATGGAGTCCCAAAAAGATTATTGATTTATATACTGATTATTATCGTGACATTGTGCAGCCGTTAAAATGCCTTTTAAAATATAAACAATAGCAAGTTTTCTCATTTTTCTGGGCTACTTTTATAACATACTGTATGGAGTAAAATAATACCTGAATTACAGCTTTTTAATTGCTATTTTTGTTCACTCAAAAGTCGATAAATCCAATAAAAATGTGCTTAAATGTGCCTTTAAATTAAGTATTTCTCTGTTTTTTTTGTTTGGTTTTCCTTTCTTATTTCAGCTGTCTTTGCAGAACCTCGAGATCGTTGTTTTTATTATAACGGTACTCGATATTCAAAATGCTGCATACTTCACAAGCAACAGTCACACAATTATCAACAATTGGTCGTTAATTCGCTCGAAAACCACCAAAACTGTAAGCAACAAGACCAACACTGCACGACTGTCGCCCGGTTACACCTAAACGCGAGCTCGCCCCCGATGCATCGCCCCGTTGCTCGCCCCCGTTGCTCGCCCTGTTGCTCGCCCCGTTGTTCGCCCCGTTGCTCGCCCCGTTGCTCGCCCCGTTGCTCGCCCCGTTGCTCGCCCGTTGCTCGTCCTGTTGCTCGTCCCGTTGCTCGCCCGTTCTCGTTCCCGTTGCTCATCCCGTTTCTCGCCCCGTTGCTCGCCCGTTGCTCGCCCCGTTGCTCGTCCCTTTGCTAGTCCCGTTGGTCGCCCCTGTTGTTCGCCCGTTGCTCGCCCGCCGTTGCTCGCCCCGTTGCTCGCCCCGTTGCTCGCCCGTTGCTCGTCCTTTGCTAGCCCGTTGCGTCTGTTGTTCGCCCCGTTGCTCGCCCGTTGCTCGCCCTGTTGCTCGCCCCGTGCTCGCCCCGTTGCCCGTCCCTGTTGCTCGTCCTGTTGCTCGCCCCGTTGCTCGTCCTACCCTTTGTTCCTGATGTGGGCTTGGTTCGGTCCTGTTCTCGTCTCTGTTCCGTCCTGGTTGAGTTTGGGTTCGGCCCCCCGGTTTACGTCGCCCAAAGACACCGCCCTGACGATGGATCAGTCGACTAAAGACGGTGGCAAAAAGCTCTCAAAACCGATCTAAACACGTGTCACAAGACGATAATCGCAGAGTTTCTGCAAAAAGACAACTATTTACAGAGAAAAGAAGTAGAAGACTGTATTTATATGTAAAAAGGAACATTAGGGTTGAAGTTTGTCGTTATTTGACCCTAAAAGTAGTCCATTTTAGTCCTGATGTGAACATGGTTTGGTCCTGTTCTAGTCCGGGTTTAGTCCTGATCTAGTCCGGGTTTAGTCCAGGTTCCGCCGTGGTTTGGTTCCAGCTTAGATGTGGTGAACGCCGCCGTGAACCCACGAAACACCGTCAAAACCTTTCATCTGACGGACACGCCACCGACCGATTAATCGACCCAAGTCTGACAGCTCTACTGGTCTAGTCCCAGTTTCCATGTGGTGAATGCGCAAGTGTGAACGCCGCCTTTTTTAAACCAAAGACAGCGGCGTTATCAAATCAAAACGTACATATGCAAATAATGGTAATATATACACCAAAAATGAACCAAAATGTCAGAAAAAACCTTAAAATGACTTGTGTTTTTGATCAATAATACACTTTATTCGTAAATCTTCTCCATCCAGAAGCCTTCAGTCGACACATTTCCACCTTTATTTGGTTTAAAATGCATTTCAAAAAGTCTCAATGGTCAAAAGAAATCCTCGTTTGACTCGTCGATTGCAAGAACAAGACAACAAGACAATTAGTGGAAGTAGTTTACGGTTTCTTTATGTTTTTCATTGCACAACACAATGATACGACTTCAAGCTCTAAAAAAAAACCCATTCGACAGTAACTCGAGAACGGTTTAAAAACGGCTATTCTTGTTTTGGGCAACATTAGCCGCCCATGACCACTGTCCCAAACTGGACGCAGGGGAAAGAGCGCCAGAGGGTTATATTTAGTCCAAATGGCGCCGGTTTAACGCGGGCGGACCAATAGCACTGCGTCGTATTTCAATGGTCAGAACTGGGGCTGCGGCCGATCGTCGTTCATATACGTTTTGAGTCATCGATGAGTTCGTTGGCGTCGCGGAAGGTCCGAGAGCACGACGTTTTGGACCACGTTTGACCCGGATGAAGCTAAAAGTGTCGTGAAAACAAAGGTTCGGGACGAGACGACGACAGTTCGATGAGAAACGGAGTCGGAGGAAAGTCGAAATGCCATGACTGTTTGAGGACTGGTTTGATTTGTTTTAGTTCCGGACAAAAGATTCATACTTAGTCCAGCGGTTCTCAAACGTTTCCCAGTTAGAAAATACATAATGCCTTCTGAGTGCCGAAACCAGGTCTAAAAACTACTAGGCTAAACTAGAAACCAGGCTCTAGGTAAACTAAATTCTAGGTCTAACTAGGACTAACCCAGGTCTAAAACAGGACTATTCTAGGTCAAACTAGGGGCTAAACCAGGTCTAAAACGGGACTATTCAGGTCTAAACTAGGGCTAAACCAGGTCTAAAAACGGACTATTCTAGGTCTAAACTAGGGCTAAACCAGGTCTAAAACAGGACTATTCTAGGTCTAAACTAGGGCTAAACCAGGTTAAACAGGACTATTCTTGGTCTAAACTAGGGCTAAACCAGGTCTAAAACAGGACTATTCTAGGTCTAAACTAGGGCTAAACCAGGTCTAAAACAGGACTATTCTAGGTCTAAACTAGGACTAAACCAGGTCTAAAACAGGACTATTCTTGGGCTAAACTAGGGCTAAAACCAGGTCTAAAACAGGACTATTCTAGGTCTAAACTAGGGCTAAACCAGGTCTAAAACGGGACTATTCTAGGTCTAAACTAGGGCTAAACCAGGTCTAAACAGGACTATTCAGGTCAAACTAGGGCTAAACCAGGTCTAAACAGGGACTTAGGTAAACTAGGGCTAAACCAGGCCTAAAACAGGTATTCTAGGTCTAACTGGGCTAAACCAGGTCTAAAACAGGACTTTCTTAGGCTAAACTAGACAAAGGTCTAAAACCTATTCTTGGCTAAACTAGGGCTAAACCAGGTCTAAAACAGGACTATTCTAGTCTAAACTAGGGCTGAACCAGGTCTAAAACAGACTATTCTAGGTCTAAACTAGGACTAAACCAGGTCTAAAACAGGACTATTCTAGGTCTAAACTAGGCTAAACCAGGTCTAAAACAGGACTCTTGGGCTAGGTCGGTCTAAACTAGGACTAAAACCAGAGTCTAAACTAAAACTAGGACTAAACCAGCCAGGTTAAAAACAGGACATTCTAAAACCAGGTCTAAAACTATTCTAGGGCTAAACTAGGCTGACCAGGTCTAAAACAGGACTATTCTAGGCTAAACTAGGGCTAAACAGGTCAAAACAGGACTAATTCTTGGGCTAAACTAGGGTGAACCTAAAACAGGACATTCTAGGGCTAACTAGGGCTAACCAGGTCTAAAACAGGACTATTAAACTAGGCTGAAACTATTCTGCTAAACTAGGGTCAGGTTAAACAGGACTTCTCGGGGCTAACTAGGACTAAACAGGTCTAAAACAGGACTATTCTAGGGTAAACTAGGGTTAACACAGTCTAAAACAGGATATTCTAGGGCTAAACTAGGGCTAAGCCTAGGTCTAAAACAGGACTATTCTAGGTCTAAACTAGGGCTAAACCAGGTCTAAAACAGGACTATTCTAGGTCTAAACTAGGCTAAACCAGGTCTAAAACAGGACTATTCTAGGTCTAAACTAGGACTAAACCAGGTCTAAAACAGGACTAGGTCTAAACTAGGACTAAACCAGTCTAAAACAGGACTATTCTAGGCTAAACTAGGGCTAAACCAGGTCTAAAACAGGACTATTCTAGGTCTAAACTACTAGGTCTAAGAACAGGGGCAGGTCTAAAACAGGACTGTCTAAAAACAGGTCTAAACTAGGCTAACCAGGTCAAAACAGGACTATTCTAGGTCTAAACTAGGACTAAACCAGGTCTAAAACAGGACTATTCTAGGCTAAACTAGGAACTAAACCAGGTCTAAAACAGGACTATTCTAGGTCTAAACTAGGACTAACCAGGTCTAAAACAGGGTCTAAAAAGGTCTAAACAGGACTATTCTTGGGCTAAACTAGGGCTGAACCAGGTCTAAAACAGGACTATTCTAGGGCTAAACTAGGGCTGAACCAGGTCTAAAACAGGACTTTCTAGGGCTAAACTAGGGCTAAAACAGGTCTAAAACAGGACTATTCTAGGGCTAAAACTAGGACTAAACAGGTCTAAACAGGACTATTCTAGGGCTAAACTAGGGCTAAACCAGGTCTAAAACAGGACTATTCTAGGGCTAAACTAGGACTAAACCAGGTCTAAAACAGGACTATTCTTGGGCTAAACTAGGGCTGAACCAGGTCTAAAACAGGACTATTCTAGGGCTAAAACTAGGCTAAACCAGGTCTAAAACAGGACTATTCTAGGCTAAACTAGGACTAAACCAGTCTAAAACAGGACTATTCTAGGGCTAAACTAGGGACTAAACCAGGTCTAAAACAGGACTATTCTAACTATTCTAGGGCTAAACTAGGACTAAACCGTGTCTAAAACAGGACTATTCTAGGTCTAAACTAGGGCTAAAACCAGGTCTAAAACAGGACTATTCTAGGTCTAAACTAGGGCTAAGCCAGGTCTAAAACAGGACTATTCTAGGGTCTAAACTAGGACTAAACCAGGTCTAAAAACAGGACTATTCTAGGTCTAAACTAGGGCTAAACCAGGTCTAAAACAGGACTATTCTTGGTCTAAACTAGGGCTAAACCAGGTCTAAAACAGGACTGTACCAGTGTTTCTCAAACTGTGGTACATGTACTTCCGAATGGTACCTGGAACCTCTTCAGTTCTTGTGTGTACCTCATCACACGTACATGTTCTTCACATTTTCGCTCCTGCTTGAGGCCTTTCTTACGTAAGACCACTGGCGGACGGCGTTCGTCCGGACTTAGACTCAAACGGCGCCGTCATCGATCGCATTCAGATCTGGCGGTCCTCGGAAAGCCTTTGAGAACCGGCGGACCACTCTGGCTTTACCAGTTTAAACCCGGACAAGTACAACAATGTGGACTCAATTGCTTCTAAAGTCAGCAAAAAATATAAATATATATAAATGTATACGAAGATCTATCATTTTAAGTTACTACGGTGATTGGTAGAGCTGAAAAAGACACGTTTTTTTGAATTAGTCTGAACAATGAGACTTTTTAAAACACATAATCGACCAAATAAAATCTGAAATGTGGTGAATGACAGAATGTTCTCAAATAACAAGGAAAATAAGCAGTTGTTTATTCTTTTTTTTGACCGTTTGATTTAATATTCCATGTGTTTTAGAGTCTGTGTATTCCAGATAACAATTAACGATGATCAAAACATGACTACGATTATTTTTTTTATCGTCGACTTGTCATGATTAGTCGATTAATTTACCGATTTAATTTGAAACATGAAACACTAAAAAGCATGAAATCTGGTGTTTTCAAAGCATAAACATAAAAATGAGAAGAAGAAAAAAAGAAATAAAATGTGAAGAAGCGACGCAAGAAACACAAATGTTCAATACATTTTTCAAATTTGAGCGTAACGATTATTGTGAGAATAAATCAATTTGACATAAACCGCAAGACAAAAAAAAAAAGCACTTTACGTTTAGATTTAGAACTTTTTATTTAGACTTCTAATAACCTATTTAATTGAACTAAAAAAGACCTAAATCTTAATGTTAAAAATATTTCACTTTTATTTCATTATTTTTTTAATCATGGAAAAAACACTGATTCATAATGTAATAATATAATTAATAATATGAATAATAATAAACATAAAATAAATATATATATTATATTATACAAAAGGTGTAAAAAGGAGAAAAGAAAACTTTCTTTTTTAAATTTTCTAAATTTGCATTTTCAATTCTACGCAATCTGAAAAAATGTCACTTCTCTATATAAGTTGAAAAAACTTTTTTAAAAATCTAAAAATGTCAAGATTATCATCATTTTAATTAGTCTTTACGATTATATTGCGCCCTAAATTAATCCCTTTTTAATACGATTAAACCTCATAATCTTACACATCCCCAGTTCAAATCGTCGAAATACATCAAACGCATGTTTGTGAATCTACACCCGGGAGAAAGTCGAACAAGCACCCGACTCTAATAATCGTAGATGAGATCTGCACATTAAGGCCATACTACTGGACAAACGGACACGGTTCGTTCCTTTTGAAGGGCCATCGTGCGTCTCGCTCTGACCCGCCTGCCCATTCACTGAAACTGGTGCGCGCGTCGCTGCCCCGCGCAAGCGCTCCACAGAGGGCCCCATTCTCACGGTTACGACGGCTCCGAAAAAAGGTGTTCCCGTACTTTGGCCCCAAATATCCCACGCCGAGGAGACAAGAGCGCCAGCCAAGTCGAAGAGTATTAATACATTAAGCGGATACGGCGAGGGAAGAAACCGCGAGGGCTAATAACAAAAAAAAAACAAGGAGCGGCTTGAAGTCGCGCGTGAATGATCTTGGGTAAAACCCCGTTTTCTGAATGTCGATAAAACACAAGCAGCAATAAAAGAACACAGCCAAAAGAAAGGTTTAGGAGAAAGCCAAAGACGAAGCAACGATGACGACCACGTGTGAGCTCCAGAAATCGACCGAGCGGATTCAGTCAGTCTAAGATGTCTAGATCTAGATGTCGACGAAAGAAGGTTTGTTCATCGATTTATCAAGATTAAACCCAGAATTCACGCCCCAAAACTCCAGTTCTTCTACTTTCTTCTGTGGTGCAGATAAATCCTCATAATCCTAGTAAAATAATTACGACTTGGCTAGCACGAAACTGCGTCGCCAAAGGGTGCGTCATGTTTCTTTTATTGCGTGACGCGATTGTACAACGTAACACTCGCTAAAAGCACCAACATTGGGACTAAACGGGGACTAAACCCAAGACTAGAAACCAAGTCTGTATCTGGTGGGGCCCACGATACTACACAAATCCAAGATACTTTACACGATACGCGTCCGGATTCATGATCCCTTCAAACCGGCGATAAGAAGGGCTAAAATTATGTTTTGACTGTAGAATGACAGTGCATTGGATTTCATGTTCACACTGGCTTTAATATCACATTACAACTGATTTATGATGACTTTATGTCGTTTAAAATATCACATTACAACTGATTTGTGATGACCACATGACGTTTAAAAGTACCGCCATCTCTGTGTCGACACACGGATTGCGTCATGATACATCGCG
This sequence comes from Chaenogobius annularis, assembly GCA_015082035.1. Classification (NCBI taxonomy): domain Eukaryota; kingdom Metazoa; phylum Chordata; class Actinopteri; order Gobiiformes; family Gobiidae; genus Chaenogobius; species Chaenogobius annularis. The sequence continues at coordinate 100,408 of BJKM01001036.1, read as the reverse complement.
ATATCGTGAGTGTAGGCCGAGTATCTGGACTGAGATGAGCTCTAAAATGAGTGTGAACGCACCCTAAAACTGGGCCGATTAATCGACTAAACTATGACATAGTCCTCGTCGTAGTTGCGGGAGAAGATGGCACATTTCGACGCGCGACGTATTGACAATAAACGACGAGTGAGTGACAAATCAACAGGATTATCCCCCCAAAAAACCATTCAAAATGTGCAATGTCGTTAAAAAAAACACGAGCTGCAACAGACAAACAGCAGGAAACATTTACGCCGCTGGTTCATGTCTATGAGTCACGCAAGTTTCAAACGTTCGCAGCTGAAATCATATTGTAGTTCAGAAAAATGACAAAAAGCTCCGCATTGGAGAAAACGTGAAATACCAAAATGCGTCGTTCCAAACTTTAAACTACTACTCAATGAACGAGAGGTTGCTGTAATTACTGCGACCGGCCTCAAGACGTGCTCCGCCGGGACCCTCAAACGGCCGATCGATTCATCGAAAGGAAAGCTAGACTAATCGATCGCTGTAGTGATGTTGGCTGCAGCCGCACACGATAGCAGTAGAAGTAGTACAATGGAAACTGCGATACGAGGTGAGAGTACTATTAGAAATGGCAACGGGAGTACAAGTATAACGGGTCCAGGCCAGTGTAGTATAGTAAGTAGTAGTAGTATGTAGTGAGTATCTTGTATGTAGTAGTGTAGTTTGCAGTAGTATTGTAAGTAGTAGTAGTAGTAGTAATAATACGTAGTATAAATAATAGTAGTAGTATAGTAAGTAGTAGTAATAAATAGATAATAGTAGTATAATAGTAATAGTAGTAGTATAGTAGTAATATAATAGTTAGTAGTATAATATAGTATAGTAGTCAGTGTAGTAGTAGTATAATTTACACAGTAGTAGTAAGTATAATAGTAGTGCAGTATAGGTTAGTAGTAGTAGTAGTATAATAAGTAGTAGTAGTAGTAGTAGTATAATAATAGTAGTAGTATATAGTAGTAGTAGTATAATAATAGTAGTAGTATAATAGTAGTATAATAATAGTAGTAGTAGTAGTAGTAGTAGTATAATAATAGTTCATAGTATATTAGTAGTATATATAAAAGTAGTGTATAGTATAATAGTAGTATAGATAAGTATGTAGTAGTATAGTAGTAATATAATAAGTAGTAGTAATATAGTAGTAGTATGTAGTAGCAGTAGTAGTAGTATAATAGTAGTAGTAGTATGTAAGTAGTAGCAGTATAGTAGTGAGTATAATAATTGTAGTAGTAAGTAGTATAGTAGTAGTGGTATAGTAGTAGTATAGAAGTATAGTAAGTAGTATAATAGTAGTAGTAGTAGTAGTGTAGTAGTAGTATAATAGTAGTAGTAGTAGTATAATAGTAGTATAGTAGTAGTAGTAGTATAATAGTAGTAGTATAGTAGTAGTAGTGTAGTAGTAGTATAATACTAGTAGTAGTAGTAGTAGTATAGTAGTAGTATAATAGTAGTAGTAGTATAGTAGTAGTCGTAGTATAGTAGTAGTCGTAGTATAGTAGTAGTAGTGCAGTGAATGGTTATTAGTTTGAATAATTGTTAAAGTGGACAGGTGTTAAAGCGCCCCCTAACAGGTCGGACGACTCATTGAACTAAAATGCAGTTAAGATAAATATATTTTGAATTTGGCTAAAAAATGATAAAAAATGTCATCACAGAATAGCAACATTTTTTAGGTTTATAATTTCACTTCCTGTTTGTAATTGATGACATCACAGTAGGAAATTACCCAGCAACCACTGGGGCAAAACTTCATCTAATGTCACCACAGTTTTTATTCAACAAATAAAAATTTGATTGAGAACGACTTAATTTTAGTTGAATTAATGTTTTAAAAAGTTGTTATAAATTCTGCATAAACTTTGTCTGGAATAAGTGTCCCTGTTGTGATGTCACTTCCTGTCATTTTCAACACATTTTTTAATAAACTTTTCTCCACAAATACCTGCTCGATCGGTGTAAACTATCATTTATGTACAACAGGTACAAACACCACCAAAAAAGTCATGAGTGCTATTATACTGATAAAAAGTAAACGAGGTATTCAATTTTGTAGCTTAGTAACGTACTATCCGAACCTATTTGTTCAATACATAAAGAATAAACCAATATAAAAATGAACTTCTTTGACTAATTAGAGATAGTAAATACACACTTAATTGTTTCATTCTGTGATTGTGTCTCGCTGCTTATTGTGTTAATTTTGCACGTCGCATCTTCAAAATGATTGCTAATGGATTCGTGACGCCTTTTGTCCTGAGGTCTGACACCCTCCTCAATCCAACTGCCCTGACTCGACCTCCATGATCCATGATATTTTCGCACAATAATCAGAACATTTTCTCTGCAACTGAGCTTAAATAATCAAATTCATCGACACCATCGACCGATTAATCAACATCACGACTTAAAGCGCCCCCTACAGGTCGGACGACTCATTGAACTAAAATGCAATTAAGATATTTAAAATTTTGCAAAAAATTGATAAAAATGTTCACAGAACAGCAAATTTTCAAGGTTTATAATTTCACTTCCTGTTTGTAACTGATGACATCACACTAGGCAAATTACCCAGCAACCACTTCTAAAACCAAAACTAATGTCACGATATTTTAAATTTGACGAATAAAAACATACGAGAGCGACTTCATTTTATAGCATAAATGTTTAGAGCGTCAAAAAAGTTGTTTCTTTTGTGTAAATTCTGTATAAACTTTTGCTGTGATGTCACTTCCTGTCATTTTTCCCCACCGATTTTTCCCACGTTTTCTCCACAAATACCTGCTCGATCGGTGTAAAACTATCATTTATACGTACGACAGGTTTAAACACACCAAATAAAGTCAAAATTAGAACATCGTAAAATTTTAAAAAACATCACAATCATTCATGAACACGTCGCTGCATTTCAATGGAATTAGAGCAGTAAATGTGCAAACTAAGACTGAAGAACGGCTGAGGACAAAACAAGGTGAGATCGGCGGTTAAGATTAAAGCCAGTGTAAACAGTCTGCAAAGGCGAGTTATTCATTGACGCAAAACCAGCAGAAGGATTTCAATAGTAGTAGTAGTAGTAGTAGTAGTAGTAGTAGTTGTAGATGACGTGAATATCGTACATCGTCTACGCGTAAAACTATTGAAAATGACCTTGAAAAGAGACAGAAATCGCCCCAAACAAGCGTAGAACTGCCCTTTTGCCCTTTTGTTCATTTCGCGGTGCGTTGGCGTCTTTTGAACCTCGACCGAGACGTCGGCCGACACGCTTCAGCGCGTTCCCGATGCGCCGGTCAAACTAGCGCGTTCTCGGAGCGTTAGCGCCGCGTTCCGTTTGCGATCGGGGGATAAGCTAGGACTTAACGCAGGATTTTAAAACAAGAAATGAGCCGCACTAGACATTTCGACATCAAAACCAGAACTAATTCAAGCACACAAATGTTTATTAACTAGTAATAAAGCCACTTATTGTGCACATAATCATCTTAGTATTTTTTCTCTGGAAATTAAATAACGGTTTTCTTATCTCATCTTATGACAGTTTTAATAGGACAACTACGCATCCAGGGACAAGAGATGTGATTACCCCTGGATAAAGCAAAGTCTAGCCTGAACCTGTAGGTCCTGAGTTCATCGAATCCCGTTCTAGTCCGTGATGATGAGACTGAGTCTGTTCTGTGCTTGATCCTTGTTTATTCCCTGATCCACTCAGATTAGTGTCTTCGTTTAGTCTCAATCTGATGATGGTTGGTGGATGTCAGCTCTAGCAATAACAACACTTTCTGCCTTGACGTACGTGAAGCCTTACGAAACTGTCAAAAGCGTCAGAACGAAGAGGACTTAAATCTGAACGTAAACAAATCCAAATGCGTAACAAACCAACAATCGCAACGGACACACTGAACATCTGTTTAGATTACTTCCATGTGAACTGCGTGATTGAACATTCATTTGCCACAGTCCATAAAGGTCTATTAGGGCGTAAACACCTTATCTGACCCAGTGACTACATATTTAGTCTAAAGAACAACCACCGATAGCCATGAAGGACCTGATCGGGACCTCCATAAATCTGAGTTGTGAGGTAATGAACTCCCGAGTGTAACGTGGGTTCTAAAAATGGGGTACTACCATGTCGTGAACCGGACTGATACCAATTCTAAACTAAACACTTCCAGGTGCGGTTTAAATCAAGACGACTATATCTAGCCCACATGAAACCCATCTCAACTGAGACCAAATCCAAGCCAAACCAATATAACAGGAATAACCAGGAATTTAAACCAGGCAAACAAATACAGGACACAATCTAGAATCATAATGGGAAACTAGGTACTACAGTAGGGTCAGACCCTGCCGTACAGAACTGGGTCTTACACTTGGTTAAACCTGGTGAGTCTATAGACTCACCCAGAAAACCCCTCAAAACTGAGAACACCGCAAGATCCAAGGCCCAAACCAGGACACCGGGCTCGGCTAAACCAGGACTAAAGCGCACCTAAACCATGCGCCAAATGAGTAACCAATCAAGGTGCTACATCAGCAATCTAGGTGTAATCTATAAACGTGGATCTAACCCAAATGGAAACGACAAATGTCCATGAACTGGACTGAACCAAGACTTGGAACCTAAACCAGGGTTAAATCAAGACTAACCCAGAAACCCCTCAAACTGAGACAAAATCCAAAGCGCTAAGACCAGGACAAAAAACCAGGACCTAAGTTGTAGCTGGCCAGAATGCAATCTAGTTGTAACGGACACAATCTAAACATAAGTGAGGATGAACCTAGGACTACAGCCAGGGTCAAATCCTGGTCTTGAACTGGACTACACTTGGGTTAGAACCTGCGGTGAGTCTAGCGACTAACCCCAGAAAAGCCTCTCACAACTGAGACCAATATCCAAGCCAAACCAGGACAAAACCAGGACTAAACCCAGGACCAAATGTAAGACAAGACCACAATCTAAACATAGTGGAGGGTGAAACCAGGGACTTAACAGCAGACTCAAACCGGACCGAACTGGGACTAAACGTGAGTCCTAAAACACGCACCACAACCGTGTCCAAAACCTCTGGAACCACACAGGACAGAACCGGCCACGAAAACCTTAAAAACGGGGCTTAAATTTAGACTAACCAGAAAAAACCCCACACAACCAGACCAAAAAAAAAAAAAGACACCCCCCAAACACACACACACACAAGCACACACACACACACCAGACCACAACACACGACTCGAACCGGGTAGAACTGGGACTAAACGTGGTCTACGAACGCCACACCGGACGTCCTCCGACCCCTCGGACAACACTCTTGGAAAGCCCGATGACTACAACTCGAGTGCTTATTATCATTCACACACACACACACCACACACAACACACACACACACACACACACACACACACAGCACACAGCGGCTCCGTGCAAACTGTCCGGTCCCCGCCGCTTTCGCCTGCACTGCACCAAAACGCACATTTACACCACCAAAGAAACACACACACACAAAAAGGGACCCCCGCACATATTTCAGTCTGCGTAATCCGACTTCCCGCTGGTCCACACCGCGTTCAGCTCGTTGTCGTGGTTGGGTTTTTTACCTTTGCAGAATGTGCCCGGCGCCCGTCGTTGCGTAACTGCCGCTTGTCGCAAACACAGGACGCCCCGCAAACTACCGAGAGTCAGTGCCAGAAGATGGGGAATATTCAAGTCCAAGCGCATACAGAAATCCAAGTCTAAAAAGTGCGCGGAAAAACCGTTATAGGCCACAATGCGCGGAGGAAACGGAGGAGCACGCCGACTCGACATTCTCCAACGGCCGCCGACAGATGGTTTGTCGCGCGCGTTGTGTGTGTGTTCTACGCGTACCAAACCATGTGCGCGCGCACTCAGACCGGACCCGGAGCAAAGAAACGGTAGTGAAGAGGAATGGAACTGAGATAGAGGAGATAGATGGAGATGGAGAAAGTGTGTGTTGAGAGAGGACCACCCCTACCATCCTTCGTTCCTTCCCACGCCTACCATCCTTCCTCCCCTTCCAATCTCCATCCTTCCACACCTACCATCCTTCCACCCCTACCATCTTCACGCTTCCTCCTCCATCGCTTCCCACCCCATCCTCCACCCTACATTCCTTCCACCCCTACCATACCTCTCCACCTTCCACTCCATCCTTCCACCCCTTCCATCGCCTGCCGCACTTCCACCCCTACCCACTCTCCACCCTACCACCTCCCATCTTCCACTCCCATCCTTCACCCTCCCCCATCCTATCCTTTCGGAAACCGCACTCCATCCTCCCACCCTGATCCATCCTCCCATCCTTCCATCAGATATTCTTGGTCCACCCTTCCTCGGTCCTTAGAACATCCTCCCATCCTTCCATCTTCCACATCTTCCACCTCCCAGTCTATCTATCCTTGATCCATCCTACCACACTCTTCCATCCTCTCGCACCTTCTCACCTCTCACCTAGCTCTTACACGGTTCTAGGGAGCATCAGAGCATCCGCTAAGGAAACACTGTTCCAATCACTACTTTGTGCAGGTTGATATTCGGTGAGTGCCGTTGTTCTATGAAGATAACGCCCCGTGGCGTCAGAGTGTTGGTCCATACGTTTATGCTCGTTTGAGACTGGAATCTCCAGCTGGCTTCAAGTCCACATCGTTTTACCAGTCGAGAGATATTACTACGGCCGGTCTTCCCAGCGCTTCCATTTTCCGTCCCTTTAATCACAGATCCTCTCCATGGTTCATGCCTCATCCCCAGTGTGTAGTCTTTCTTTTGCCCTTCACCTCCTCTCCTCCTCTTCTTCCTCTCGCGGCGTTTCCATCAGCGTGGCCTCTGCTCTGACGTTGACATTCGGTGTCGGTCTCGTGGGGTGTAAAAAGACATCATTTCGCTCGACCGCCGGGAACAGCTTGTGTCCGCCGCTAAACCCATTCCCCCGCGCACCCACCCACCCCACCCCCACCGGCGTACGACCCACCCTAGCGTCCTCCGTACAGCGTAAGACATCATCTCGCGCCGTTTGGTTTTCACCGCGAGGCCGCTTACCGGTCACTCCCGCAGCCCCGTTCACGGCCGTTCCACATGAGGTCTCCGGTCTCACGTTTCACCTCCGTGTGGGTTTTAAAAAGCAGGTCAATTGAAGGTTGCCACCATTGAATCGGCAAATGATATGCGCAAATCACCGTCACGACAACTAAAGATGTCGTATTCGTCATTCCTTGGATTCGATCTGATATCTGACGTTTTACAGTTCGCTTCGCCACGTACGCAAAGGCAGAAATTGTATTTGCTAACATATATTAAAAATGATTGAGGTCAAAAAATGTAACATTTTCAGCTCCGAACTGATCTCGATATGACAAAATGAGCTGTATCATCAAGATGCTCAAAGTTTCCAGATAAGACAAAAGTTGAATGGTACCCGAAACTGAGTAGAGCGCTTCCTCTCCATGGCCAGGTGGATTCTCATGCAATGTGAAAGTCTGAGTCGTGGAGCGGCTAGGAAATACACTTACGCGGTCAGCGCAGAAAAAGAGCACAAACCCGGCATTTGCACCTCGGCCCGCGCGAAGGCCATGGGTTAGGTCGAGGTTGGACGATAACAAAAAAAAAAAAAAAAAAAAGGGCTTTAACGAGGAGCTGACTGTTCTTGATGGATTTAAAGCCAGTCAAGTTCGGTTATCCTGGCGTTTCTTAAGATGTCCTGTGATGGGTATGATACTGTTAAGTTGGCTCGGCTGTGAATGTGGTGGTGAAGTGCGTGTGATTGGCGGTCGTGAAATGTGGGGAATGTGGGTGAATGTGGGTGAATGTGGGTGAATGTGGACACGTTTATGAGAGTTCATCTTGCCAAGTCTTGCGTGTACGTACATTGGCATACATAACATTTTTACAACACTCTATAATGTCTTATTCTCTTACGTCAAATACACAAGTAAAATACTCAGAAATGTTAACTGTATGGCTGGGCTTCGGGTGAATTGTGGGCGGAGTGGGACTCGTTTTGAGAGTTCATCTTCCTTGTTTTTAATGAAATGCCACGTCTGAGTGTAACGTACATTGCATACGTACATTTTAAACACTCTAATATATGTCTACTCTTACGTCAAATACAGTAAAAATATCAGAAATGTACTGTAGTGGGCTCGCGGTGAATGTGGGCGGAGTGGGACTCGTTTTGAGAGTTCATCTTCCTTGTTTTTAATGAAATGCCACGTCTTGAGTGTACGTACATTGCATACGTACATTTTTAAACACTCTATATGTCTACTCTTACGTCAAATACAGTAAAATATCAGAAGTGTTACATTTGGGTGAATGTGGGTGAAGTGGGACGCGTTTTGAGAGTTCATCTTGCCAAGTCTTGCGTGTACGTACATTGCATACATGTATTTTTAAACACTCTGTATGTCTACTTTTACATCAAATATAATAAAATATCAAAAGTGTTACTGTAGTAGGCTCGGGTGAATGTGGGTGAAGTGGGACGCATTTTGAGAGTTCATCTTCTTTGTTTTTAATGAAATGCCAAGTCTTGAGTGTAAAACATTTTTAAAATACTCTAGATGTCTACTTTTGCATCAAATAGAATAGAATATCGGAAGTGTTACTGTATTAGTTCTGGTCTGGTGAAGAGGGACACGTTTTGAGAGTTCATCTTGTCAAGGCTGGCATGTACACACATTGCATACGTACATTTTTAAACACTCTATATGCCTACTTTTACATCAAATGCTGTAAAATATCAGAAGTGTTACATTTGGGTGAATGTGGGTGAAGTGGGACGCATCTTGAGAGTTCATCTTCTTTGTTTTGAATGAAATGCCAAGTCTTGAGTGTAATACATTTTTAACAACCCAAGATGTCCACTTTTACATAAAAAATAAGAAAATATCAGAAGTGTACAACAGTAGTTGTAATACTACTATTAAACTATATACTTATACTATTGCTTACTTCTTTTTTATTTTCAGTCCAAATGTTGATTCATGTACATCGTCCCTGAGAAGCAAAACAAATATATGCTATAAAAATGGACGGTCTAGAAATAGGTTATTTTTACCCATATTTTATGCCTGATTTTGGTTAAATTACCACCTACTAGTACTAACATTACACTACAAGCCTATTATTAGTAGTTACTAGCTATTACTACTACTACTACTACTACTACTATTATTACTACTGTTACTGCTAAGCCTACTATTGCACACATAATCATTCATGACCCTGATTTTTTACAATGACTGTCCATTTGATGAATTATATAAAATGTATATATGTACGTGACAAATGACACTTTAATATAATGATTGCGGCCCCACGTGTGTCCCGGCCGTCCCCTTTGTGCCGAACACACGAGCCTCCTTCTTTTTTTTTTACCGCCTTTTGTGGCCAAAAAAGACAATTCAATAAAAGGTCACAATTTGTCAACACGCGCGAGGTTATCAACAAGCCCCGCCCACACACGCACACACACACGCGCACGCACACACCCGCGAGCGAAATGCCAAAGAACGTTCGGCTCGGAGTCCCGCGAGGTGCGAGCGCGCGCGCGCGAGGGGAAGGTTACTGGAGGCTGGTGTGTGCGTAAAGCCCGATGTTCGTAAGGCGCCGCCCACTCCCGTTCATAGCTCTTTCCAGTAAAGACAGACGTACGGGAAGGAGAGAGAGAGGGAGAGGGGGGGGGGAGGGGGAGGTGCAGAGGGGGAGGGGGGAGGGAGTGAGGGAGAGAGGGAGGGAGGGAGAGGGGGGAGGGGGAGAGGGAGGTGCAAAGGGGAGGGGGGAGGGAGTGAGGGAGTGAGGGAGGGAGTGAGGGAGAGAGGGAGAGATTGCCAATAAATAATCATCCACAGCGTGACCTTTCGCCGGTGCGTTTTTCCTGGTAATGCGCCGCGCGATTCTCGACAAAGGTGAAAAAAGTGAAACGCTCGACATGTGGCAAGAATTTAAAACAAAAAAACAAAAACAAAAAAAACGGCGTGCTTTTTACTTTATTTTATTTAGTATTGTGTTTGATCAGGGCTCGCGCTGCGGACAAGAGGAAGTTCGATAAGATGGTGTGTGTAGAAATGTAGATGAGATCGTGACTATATTTGAATACGCAACATTGGAGTGTGGAGTATATATTTTATAGTGAAAAGTGCTACAGAAAGAGCTGATTTATAAAAAAATTTAAAAAAAAAAAATTAAAGGGTGTATTGTAGGGATATTATCACGATTTTTGATGATTGTTGTGAGAATATAACACCGCGATTCAACGATTAGCGACAATAAAATCCAACATTTTCTTTCCGTTTTGTTTTTTCAACACGTTTACTTCAACATGTGACCCGCTTTATGGAATCAAAGTGTCGGAATGATTAATTAGACGTAAACGGCAAGATGAAAATGCACTGGAGCAGAAAGGACTTGATTTTGCTTCTAAAGTCGTCACATTTCTTTTAATTGAACTAAAAAAAAGACCTTATTTAGTTTGGAAATGGTCACTTTTCTGTAAATGGAATTTTTTAAAACTTATTTTTTCTTCTAAAAATGTCACAGTTATAATTTTTTAGTCTTTATGATTATGGATTAACCTGATAATCTTGACGTCCCCAGTATATGGTGATATTTCTGCACTTTTGTGATTATTTTGTACAGACATTTCACATTTGTCTGATAACGAAACCTCAACGAATACTTTTGTTTTGACACATTTCTGGTGGATTGAGAATATCATCTGACTATTGTTGTCAAGATACTCTAGATATGCATTTTTTTCAACATCGCTCACCACATTGTGCGTAATTATAGATTGGAGCATTAAAAATAGAGTAGATGAAGCATTGCATTTCCTTTATAAAGGATTTTAAAGGCTAAATAAATATATTAGTCGCAATATTAGTAGTGGATATCAGTAATACACAATTGTCCCTGAATATACAGTAACCAGATACAAATACTGTTGGATTGTTGTAGTGGTTATAGTGTGTTTGTTTGATCAAGTCATGCTGTAGTCCTGGTTTAGTCCTGTTTTAGACCTGTTTAAGTCCTGTTTTAGACGTGGTTTAGTCCTGTTTTAGACCTGTTTAAGTCCTGTTTTAGACCTGGTTTAGTCCTGTTTTAGACCTGGTTTAGACCTGGTTTAGTCCTGTTTTAGACCTGGTTTAGTCCTGTTTTAGACCTGTTTAAGTCCTCTTTTAGACCTGGTTTAGTCCTGTTTTAGTCCTGTTTTAGACCTGGTTTAGACCTGGTTTAGTCCTCTTTTAGACCTGGTTTAGTCCTGTTTTAGTCCTGTTTTAGACCTGGTTTAGTCCTGTTTTAGACCTGGTTTAGTCCTGTTTTAGACCTGGTTTAGTTCTATTTTAGACCTGGTTTAGTCCTGTTTTAGACCTGGTTTAGTTCTATTTTAGACCTGCTTTAGACCTGTTTTAGTCCTGTTTTAGACCTGTTTTAGACCTGGTTTAGACCTTGTTTAGTCCTGTTTTAGACCTGTTTTAGTCCTGTATTAGTCCTGTTTTAGACCTGGTTTAGACCTTGTTTAGTCCTGTTTTAGTCCTGTTTTAGACCTGGTTTAGTTCTGGTGGCACTATATAGTAAGCGGTTGTTGTTGTTGTAGTAGTAGTACACAGTCAACAGTACAACGCACACATGTAATAAACATAGAAAGTATTGTAGCATTAGCAGAAATAATAGTAATAACAATAGTAATAAAGGCAGTTTAGTGGCGTACCGGGCAGACGTGTTTGCGTAACCACAGATAGTGCGTGTTTGTAGTTGCAGATAACAGTAGTAGTTAAACGTATTGCAAAAACATGCTGACGGTAAGCTTCTAGATAGAGAATATTTACAAACAAACTCAAGGCTGTGATGAAAACACAAATATTTTAAGTATATTTGGACATTTATATAGGCTACATTCACTGGTATAGCCTTCAGTATATTGTCCTATTAGCTGTAGTGTTAGTAGAAATATTAGTATTAATAGTAGTTCCTAGCAATAATAGAAGAAATGGTAGTTGCAGTAGTAGTTTATAGTACATGCAGCACAGTATATAGCCTACATAGTAAGTGGTTGTATAAAAGTAGCTGGCAAGTAACAGTAAAAGTTACAGTAATTGCATAAATGTAGTAAAGAGGACAGAAAGATTTGCATTAGTAGTAGAAATAGTTGTTGTCGTCGTGGTAAAGTAGTAGTAGCGGAAGTAATAGTAGCGATTGCAGAAGTAGTATTAGATATAACGGTAATAGTAATACATAGAAGTCCTTAAATACAGCTTGAACATAGTAGAAGTAGTGGTAGTAGCTGTCATCGTAGTTGTTGTTGTAGTAGTAGTCGTAGTACTAGTAATAGTAGTAGTAGTAGTATAGTAGTGTCTGTTTTTAATTATTATTATTATTATTATCATCATTATTATTACCGCTGTTATTTACTGCTACTGTTATATATAATTTCTACTAATATGACTTCTATTTTAATAGCAGTAATAGTAGTAATCATTAATAGTTTTGCAGGACTAATAATAGCCTGGGGTTTGTATGTAATCGAATGAACGGCAACGGCCGATGGTACATTTAGTATGATGTTTGTTTTATTGACCATAATTGCATGTTAAAGTAATTGCCATCTAATTTGATAACGCTAATTGCCGCGCGGAGCAATGGCTAAGTTATTAAATATTAACAAGGAGAATGATATATCCACTTCTTTGCTGTCTATTAATTTGTTCACCACACATATACGCATTTGGGCTCGCCTCGCCACGGATCAGACCTGTAACCTGGCCTGTTCGGGTCTTTAGATAACGGTAAGTTATCGTGCCTGATTTGGACGGGTCTTAAAAAACGCGAAAGAGGCAGTTTTCAGCAGTTTTGCGGCGATAGAAACTCACTCCTCACTTTCCTAATTCCAATTGAGTTTAGCTGGTTTCACGCTAAAGCTAGCAACAACTAGCATGCTAACACTTCACGAACTTCCTGGTTCATGGACGCTCAAAACAAGTGCTTTATAATGACAATGGAAAGACAGACAGCACGCGGCGGTCTCATTTTGTCCCCACGAGCGGGTTTTACGGTATATCTGCCACTTTAATGCCACACTGTGCAACATTACAGGCAAAGCAATGAGTAAACGGACCGTTGGCTAATTCTGGCATATTTACAGAAATGTTTATTAATATGCACTGTCCCCTGAAACAAAATTAATCAAATTAATTAAAAATAATAATAATAAAATGAATGAATAAATAAATAAATAAATAATAATAATTTAAAATAAAAAAATACAAGATAAAAATAAAAACGTACATATTGTCAACGTTAAGATTTTGTCATTAAACTTGCTTGAGGAGAAAACGACGCTTTTGTAACTAACTGCATTACAACCTATGCTTCTCATTTTGAGCTGCATCAAAGTAAACATGCACATTTCAGAGTGATCATTCATCCCATTATCAGTTTAACAACACCTCAAAAGCCATTTATGCCTTTACGACCTCAGAATTGCTCAAGATAAGATTTACTCACAGTGTTTCCCGCAGCTCCAGACCAAATTGATGATTAACTCTTCCCTCTCTCTTCGCAGACATAAAAAACATCACAGAGAGAGAGAGCGCGCGGCCTCGATGGGATCGACTTGAGCGGACATGTGATCACCCCCGGGGTTGTGGAGAGTTACCGAAAGAGGAGTGTGTGTGGTAACAGAGGAAGCGTGCTACAATGAGACGCGGTGGGGACATGCGTGTGCGAGCGAGATGTGGCTAAATAGTCATGAATGACAGCAAACAAGCTGCTTAAAAATACTGCTGTCAAAGAGAACCGTTATGTGACTGCAATAAGTGTTATAATATGCAATATAATCAATCAACATTTATGATACATGTATGATTATTCACAATTAAGTCAAACTTTCTGAATGATGACACAAAAAGCCTGTTGAAGCTGTTTCCATTCAGGTTTGTTGTTCTTGTTGTGTTGCTTTTAATGGTGGTTGGCACTGAAAAGATGCATTTACCACCGCCTATTGTAGTTTTACGTCTTCTGTAGTTGTGCGTCTTCAAAGTATGTGTTTTACGCTATATCACCGTAAAAAAAGGTGCATTTACCGCCACCTACTGTAGTCGTATGTCTTCTGTAGTTGTACGTCTTCAAAGTATGTGTTTTACGCTATACACCGTAAAAAAAAGGTGCATTTACCGCCACCTACTGTAGTTGTATGCTCTTCTGTAGTTGTACGTCTTCAAAATGTATGTGTTTTACGCTAGACGCAAATAAAAAAAGTGCATTTACCGCCCACCTACTGTAGTTGTATGTCTTCTGTAGTTGTACGTCTTCAAAGTATGTGTTTTACGCTCTACACGCGTAAAAAAAAGGTGCATTTACCGCCACCTACTGTAGTTGTATGTCTTCTGTAGTTGTACGTCTTCAAAGTATGTGTTTTACGCTATACACCATAAAAAAAGTGCATTTACCGCCACCTACTGTAGTTGTACGTCTTCTGTAGTTGTACGTCTTCAAAGTATATTTTTTTTTACGCTATACGCCGTAAAAAAAAAGGTGCATTTACCGCCACCTACTGTAGTTTTACGTGTTCTGTAGTTGACGTCTTCAAAGTATGTGTGTTAACGCTATACGCGTAAAAAAAAAAGGTGCATTTACCGCCACCTACTGCTAGTTTTACGTCTCTTCTGTAGTTGTATGTCTTCAAAGTATGTGTTTTACGCTATAACGCCGTTAAAAAAAGAAGGGCATTTACCGCCACCTACTGTAGTTGTACGTCTTCTGTAGTTGTACGTCTTCAAAGTATGTGTTTAACGCTATACGCCGTAAAAAAAAAGGTGCATTTACCGCCACCTACTGTAGTTCTACGTCTCCTGTAGTTGTACGTCTTCTGTAGTCGTACGTCCTTCAAAGTATGTGTTTTACGCTGTACTGGAAAGAAAGAAAAGAAAAAAAAGGAGAGAGAGAAAATGCCTAACAACAACAACAACAAGAATACGATTGAAATGACTTCATTTTGCATCTACAATACTCAGTAACACTTCACAAAAACAGCACTGCCTTAATAAATCATGAACAAAGACTTAATTCATGGTGAACAAACAGTTTATTATGGGTTGTGTGGGTCTGGCGGTCGTGGTGGGGGAGGATGGGTGGGATGTGGGAATGTTTTTAATGAACCGTGAAGCACTTTGGGTACGAAAAGAGCTTTATTCATCCAAAAAAAAATTGGATTCCTGTTTCATCTCAAGTGTCAGGAATTCAAAAAATAAAGTTTAAATGTTTTTTGTTTTTTTAAACACAAATCCAGATAAAAACAACAACAACAACTTGACATGTAGAGTAGGTTGTTGTGTTCTGAATAGTCACGGTCATCTGCATTCTTCTTATTAGAGTGGGGTCGCCTCTCCATGGATCTGACCTGTAACTTGAGCTGGTGACGTTATCGGCTTGTTGTTGTTGTTGTTGTTGTGTTACTTTTAATGGCAGCCAAGTGAAAAGGTGCATTTACCGCCACCTACTGTAGTTGTGCGTCTTCAAAGTATACGTTTTACGCTATACTGTAGAGAAAGTGTCCATGGAGTTAGATAATGCCGTACAGTCAAACATTCAGGCAAACACACGATGCGTTCATTTAAAATGTATAAACACATCGACTGAATGAACCAAGAATTAAACAAATGCAACAACGCCCACATTTGAAACGACAGGCAGCATATGCAATACTTTGAGTTTAAAGCGCCCCCTACAGGTCGGACGACTCATTGAGCTAAAATGCAGTTTAGTTTTATGTATTTAAAGTGTTGCTGAAATCATAAACACAATTATAAATGTGATGTTATCACAGAAAAGCTCATTTTTTTAGGTTTATAATTTCACTTCCTGTTTGTAATTGATGACATCACGCTAGGAAATTATCCAGCAAACACTGGGAAAAAACTCATCTAATGTCACAATTTGTTTTATTTGACAAATACAAATATCTGAGAGCGACTTTATTTTGTTAATTAATGTCAAGAGAGTCAAAAAAGTAGTTTATTTTGTGTAAATTCTGCATAAACTTTGACTCTAATGAGTGTCCCTGGTGTGATGTCACTTCCTGTCATTTTCTACAGCTTTTTCAACGTTTTCTCCACAAATACCTGCTCGATTGGGAGTAAAACTATAATTTATCTGAACGACAGGTTTAAACACACCAAATAAAGTCAACATTAAACAATCGTAAAGGATTTTTACTCACAAAATGTAAAACAAATTGTGTAAAGAAAAGTTTTGTTCGAGCTACTACTTCATTAATGAACAACCTGTAAAACAATTATACAAAAATCTACGTCTACATTTGTTTGGTCTGATAGAAGAAATTAAAGTAGATATAATCAATACATTCCTTAATCTGTACCTGTTTTGCTTATTATTTTTTGTGTTTTTTGGGATCAACTGTAACACTTTATTCAAATTGCGATATGCGCATATTTATTTGTCTTTAATGCGATGTGGAACCGGCCGTCTCAAACCGCAAAACAAATGTATCTAAAGCAAACGGGGCAGAACCGAGCGTGCAGTTCTTTCTTCCTGCGTTTGAACTAGCTTTTCGATTTTGCGTTATCGCTGTTGATTTTTGATTCCGTGATATCATTGTCGGAGCGGCCCTGCTGTTCCACGGCGTCCCGTACAGCGTGGGCGCGTCGGGCAACGGTGGCATTTAAAATAACAAAGCCTGAAGTGAAATGAAAACATGTTTTAAATGACACATCGAAGGCACAAGATAAGATAAACGACTTCATGTAACGAAAAGAAAGATAAGGACAAAGAAGGTCACGCATTAGAGGGAAAAATCTACTGCGAGTATTTGTGTTGTCAGCGTGGGAAATTCTGCAATCGGATATCACATTTGTGTAGATTTGATAAACTACAAGACTTCAAACTATAGAAGGAATGGCAATGCAACTTGACAATATTTGCGTTTATTAATGATTCACTAGCTTATCACGCCCTCTGTCATGCCTCCATTTTATTGGATTTTCTACATTAGAAAATTAAATACGTAATTTTTAAGTTTATTTATGATTCTACACCTTCACAATATGTATTTATTTAGCCTATTTTTTTTAAATACTTGATCTGATAATATAAATAGTATAGGTAATGCGCAAATTCTTAATATTCCTTAGTATATTTTATTACAAATCCATATAATAAAATTCCCCTTCCAAAATGTCAACATAAATCACTTTCACAGAGGAAAGTGCAGCCAAAAGTTAGGAATAGGCCTACTGTTATTTGAAAGTAATATTATTTATCTCTGTAAAATAGTCTTGGTGTGTTAAAACACTTTTAGTAGTCAAATTTCTTCTAACTCATAACCACAATCTTTGCCATTAAGACAAAAAGTGGAGTTGTTGCTTTAATAAAAACTTTAATCATATTAGATCTATTCTGTAAACTCGTAACCCGTACAATAGAAGCACTTTCTGACCTGTTGTCCTGCAATTACAATGTCCACCACCAGAAGTCCCATTGCGTTGGTTTGTATTAATACAAAACACGAGTAAAATAAATTGGTAACTACGGTAACTACATGCTGCGCAATGGCAAGAAGTGTGACTGCGTAATGCATGGCCATATCCTGTACAGTTGCCATGATGATGATGTCACAAAGCGCCAACATTCCGCCACTCTAGGATATGAAAAATCGCAACTATGACGACCGAGGAACACCGAAAGCAATGTCAAGAATCAGACAAACAATATCTACAAAATGAACATTGAAGCACTGCATACGCTACAAGTACTAGAACTACTAGAACTCTAAAAGATAAATATCTACAAAACTACAAACCTGGAAAAAAAACCCTGTGTTAATGCATTACACAGTCTTCTTTTTTGGTGGTTGTTTATGGCGGTTGGTATCCATAGTGTTACATTACCACCTTTAATTTCTTCTTTAGACTTTCTTCTTTAGACTTTCTTCTTTAGACTGAACCCAATAAACATAAATCCACTTTAAAACAGCACGTCAGCAATAATATAACTTTTTTTATTCGTAAACTCGTCATTGTCGTTTTTTGTGTTGTATTACGCGTTGTCGATAAAGTTTCCTTGAAAGCGTTCGTCACGTGACACGTCAGAGGAGGAGCAGTAATGGCGGCGCCCGTGTCCTGGAGGCGGCTGCTGAACGCCGTGTACTCGGCGTCCTCTCCGGCCGTGGCGGGGGTCTTCAGCCGAATCACGGACCGCCTCTTCAGGGCCAAAGAGCGGGGAGGCGGGTAAGAACCGAACCGGGCCAGACAGCGCGGGTTTGCGGGCTGTTTGACCGAGCAGTGTCCGGGGGCACGTCCCATAACAAACCCACGGAGCTGGAGGAGACCCGGAGATGTTCTGCAGGAGCTGATGTTTGTGCAACTGTTCGAAACCCACAAGGAAATGCGAATATTCTGGACAAAATCTGTTCTAATTTGGACAACAATAGTTAATAATGCATGTATTATGAAGACAGTGTGGCTGTAGCTTCTAGGCTAAGCTATTTGCACTTTCTAGAAGTGTCAAATTGCAAGTTTCAAGTGAAAAATGAGTTGTTTTCCGATTGTAGAATGTGATGACGTCATGCTCTCAGATCGACATGACGTTGGACTTTACCATGACATAGCTAAAAGGTAAATTAACAACTGTTTAATCTCACCCTTTCTATGAGTGACTAGACTGACCATCTTCTTGTATTACCACAAAAATCGGCATTTCAACAATAATATTAATTAATATTCATCTCAGTCTTTGCAGTGACGGTCTAAACGTGCCTTTGACGCTCATTCACGTCGCAGTACAAACACGCAGACTATAATAAAAGCACATTTCAATAAATTAGCATGCTAATTTAAAGCAGAATTACGTTACTTTTGATGATAGAGCTCCCCCTGCAGCTCTCTTGTGAAAATACATTGTCAGAGAACAGGCAGTTCTCCCCCGCCACCCCGAGCTCAACTCATTACGTCTTTGTACTCTGCATTTGGGTGAAACACCCTCGGCTCGTACTGTTCTGTGGAAAAGCATTGTTTATGTTGTTGAAATTCGGCATGAACTTTGCCTTAATTGAATTTAATTTAATTGGATTGGAAATGGAATGATAGAAATGTCACAATATCAAATTTCAAAGACTCACAATTATTGGCACTAGGACCACATGAAAGTGAAATCCTTACTTAACTTTCATCCATTTTTCATTTAGCATGTGACCAGCTTTATGAAAGGATTTGGAAAGACTGAAATGTTGTAGTTCATAACCATTACTGTGACCCGAATAATAGATGGGTAACCGCACTCGATGGACAAGTTAATCTTTACATCTCGTCTGAATTCATGCTACTTGAACGAGTTTGTAACCTCCTTTTGTTTGTGCTGTTGCTGGTCGACCACTCTTCACTTGAGATACTAAAAAGTCGTCCGAACTCTCACGAAGAGTCGCCGGAATGACTTTTAATGGGCATTAAAAGGTATTTTGTAAGCCAAACCAGTTTCATCCAAAAGATCCGGTTACCTCATCTGAGCTTTTACTTAACCATAACATGTTTAAACTGGTAGTGACTGGAAATGATCTATATCCATCAATCAAGGAGGTGAACATGTGACGCTGCTAAAAATAACCCTCTTCTATTGTTCCTTAATTGGGGATAATGACAAAACGACGAATACAATGCATTCAGTTGTGTAAAACCCTTCTCTAAAGTTGCTCTGTGGCAACTTCAGGTTTGTGCCAAGGAAAAAAATAAAAAGACAGAACGATGCCAAGCGATGCCGAGAAATGGTAGGTGTGATCACGAAGCCACACCAGGTCATTTCTGTCGATACAATGCCCTTTGTTTTGGGCGGTAAAAGGCATTCTGGGTCAAATGGAGACGTTCCCTGTGCGACGATCAGTCTGTTTAAAGGAGTGGAATTCGCTGGAACGGTTTATTTTTTTTACATTTTTAATACAAAGCTGAAAACAAAACACAACGTGGCACCGATTGTCCAACGTCTATGTCCCTTTTTAGGGACATAAACACAAAGTCTTAAGTCCAATTAGATCTACAGTCCAAAGTCCAACCATATACAAGACCCAAAGTCCACAGACGAGACAAGAAAAGTACTAGTAAAACCCATAGTTACTGTAAAAAGGCTGAATAAATTTAAAATGAATTCCCAAATCTTCTGCTAATTCACTTTGTGCTTTCTCGGTTCTGTTGTGGTCCAGAAAAATCCTTTTATAATTCCAATAAAATAAGTTAAATGATCGACTGATGGATGAATCGACTAAACGACTTGAGGTTTACAACCCTAGACTTTGGTGTTTTTTAATGAATCCAGTCAAACCATAATTTTGTATTAACATTTTATGAATATTTGACTCTATTATGTCATAAAAAGAAGGGGGTGCACGGTGGCAGAGCGGTTAGAGCTCTTGCCTCCCAAGAAGGAAATCATGGGTTGTCTTGGGCGATCTTGGGCGAACATTACATCACATGATTTCTCTGGGTCTGCATGTCCTCCCCGTGTTACCGTGGGTTCTCTCCGGGGTCTCCGGCTTCCTCCCACCGTCCAAAGACATGCATGTGTTAGATAAATTGGCCCTAGTGAATTGGTTGTGTGTCTGTGTCTCTGTGTTCACCCTGCGACGAGTTGGCCACTGTCCAGGGTGTACACCGCCTAAGGCCCAAAGGCACTGGGATAGGCTCCAGTCACCCGCGACCCCTAACGGGAACAAGCGGTAGAAAATGAATGAATATCATAAAAATGTGTGAATCTAAAGCAAATAATGCTTTAATTGTGACTAATTGTGTATTTTGATCATCGTCATTTGGACTTAACAGACCCTAAAACGCACACAAAAATAAATACCTTTTTATAACAAAAACGGCGTTATTATGAAAGCAAAATGTCCAAAAACTAACAAGATTTAATCGGTGGATAATGTTAAAAGTCAGAAGTGATTGTTTGACTTGTGAACTACTGAAATATCCTTTCTAACTACTAAATTCCCATGTTTCCTGAGAACATTTTATGACATACTTTGACATACTACTTCACTCTGTCCAGTGTTCCGGAGGTATTTGTTTGACGTGTTCTTTATCTGTTACAAGGAACAAGTACGAGTCGCTCTTGAATGGGACCTTTTGTCTTTTTGCTGGTAAATGGAATTTTGTCTTTTTGCTGGTAAATGGAATTAGGTCAGATAACGAGGAAGATCATTTAAAGCAGTGTCACATGAGTCGAATGAAAAGACTCGAGGACATACCAAAGCTCGCGGGGACGAGGCACGGCTCGGACGCGGTTCCCGTACGCGGTTCCCGTACGCGTCGAGCCAAATGTGCCAATCACTCATTATATAAAAGCTGCGCGTACGGTAGGTTTCCAAGGTTTGCAACAAAAACAAAACGAACTCACTATTCGATTGGCGATAATGAGAAAAGTCTCTGGGCCGGATAGGCTACTAACCAGGTAGGAACAAAGACTAACCCAGAATCAAACCAGGTCTAAAGCAGGTCCAAACCAGGTCTAAAGCAGAATTAAATAAGGACTAAGCCCAGCACCAAACCAGATTTAAACTTGTATTAACCCAGAATTAAACCAGAAAACCAGAAAACAAAATGTTTTGATATTTGGAAGATGGGTCGCGGGCCGGATCAGATTGTTTGGCGGGCCTGATCTGGCCCCCGGGCCTTAAGTTGAATAGCCCTGGACTAGACGAAAGGTTCGATAGCCTTCGTCCGGAGCTTCGACTTTGAAATGCCTAACGGGTATGCGGGGGGCTCCTAGGGGGAGTTAAGTCCTAAATGAGCTTTAAAAGTGGCCCGGTAAAATGTTTTGAATGAATTCCAAAACGCCAGTGAAAGGAAGTTACAACGGGGCAGAAAGGTCGTCGTCTGTTAAGACCAGTGAGCACCAGATGGCGGCGCAAGAGAGTTTTACTGCCAAAACCAGAGAGGTGGAAGTGGCAATAATCGATATCCATGTTTGGCTTGCCATCAAAGGCTGCACGATTTGGGAAAACGATATAATTGGGATTTTTCGGACACGAATTGCGACTCGATTTGTAGGATTCTGTTCCAAGTTCACGTTCAAACGCAAATGGACAGAAAAAACTGAAATCCCCATGAACTAAAATACTTTCATGTATTTCAGGTTTCACGTTTGCCCAGATCTGAACTGTAGTTGGGCAGTTTACGGGATTAGACGGGACTTTTTCTCGTTTGTGGAGGGAATGAATGCAAAATGTGCACCCTTTGCCATTTGTCTTATGCGATTTGCTTATCGCGCCCGTTCAAACTTCGATTCGATTGCGATTCGACTTCCCGTTGTGGCTCATAACCGGCATTTGGCCATAACAAATCTCTAGGGGTTACGCACTTCTGATAAAACTTGTTTCTTTGCCTTTTTTTTGCCGCTTAAATTGACTTGAATTTATGAAGAGCTAGCTTTTTGGCTAACGACATTGGCAGATAAAAGACTCTCTTTCCCTTGGCCCGCGATCACCCGTTTCCTCAACACGCGGACTCTGAAACGTGACGAGGGAAAAGGTAATCAGCACAATGTGATTCCAAAGTTCGTAGTAGTGATAAATGAGTGTTTAGTCTGCAGTGTTCCAATTGTGTTTACTGGTTTTCTGCTGTTGTTTACTGGTTTTCTCCTTTTCAGATTGGTTAGTTGCAGGTGTATCTCTCTGTTGCTGAACCGTGTATGAACAAAAACATCCTCCAATATCGCCGATCCTGACGTTTGCACTGACTGTCCACCCGGATTGCTCCAGTCCAACAACCAAAACCACGTCACGCATGCGTCTCCAGCGTCCAGCCACGTTTCAGTGGAAAATATACACGAAAACACCCTTTGAGACTTACTAAAACCTGCCATTATACGCCTTATCTCCTGTTTACCGCAGTCACACTAATAAAGTCATAAATATTTTCCACCAAAACAGACCCAAGGCTAATGTTTGACGAGAAGTTATCGTGTTGTGACGCCAGATAAATAAATAAATAGTGTTTTGTGGGACAGACGGGGAATTCCCCATTGGAGTGTTTGTCGGTTCAGCGCTGTGGCTTCGGACTCATGTTTTCATTTTAAACACATCTTTGGACGTTTTGGTCGACTGAACCCAACAGTCCTGGGTTCATTCTGGTGAAAAGGTTTTTGTCAAATAGAAATTGGACTTGGAAACTAAGGCTGGGCAATATGACGCCAAATCAAACTGAGCTGGTCCTGCCATTGGGATTTAGTGTTTTTCTAACCAAGGCCAAGGGCTAAAAAGGGCCGCAAGTAAGGGCCGCAAGTAAGGGCCGCAAGTAAGGGCCGCAAGTAAGGGCCGCAAGTAAGGGCCGCAAGTAAGGGCCGCAAGTAAGGGCCGCAAGTAAGGGCCGCAAGTAAGGGCCGCAAGTAAGGGCCGCAAGTAAGGGCCGCAACTAAGGGCCGCAACTAAGGGCAACTAAGGGCCGCAACTAAGGGCCGCAACTAAGGGCCGCAACTAAGGGCCGCAACTAAGGGCCGCAACTAAGGGCCGCAACTAAGGGCCGCAAGTACGGGCCGCAAGTACGGGCCGCAAGTACGGGCCGCAAGTACGGGCCGCAAGTACGGGCCGCAAGTACGGGCCGCAAGTACGGGCCGCAAGTACGGGCCGCAAGACAAAATCTGGGCTAAACTAGTCCAAACTAAAACCTGGGCTAAAACCTGGGCTAAAACCTGGGCTAAAACCTGGGCTAAAACCTGGGCTAAAACCTGGGCTAAAACCTGGGCTAAAACCTGGGCTAAACCTGGCTAAAACCTGGGCTAAAACCTGGGCTAAAACCTGGGGCCAAACCTGGGGCCAAACCTGGGGCCAAACCTGGGACCAAAAACCGGGGACAGACCAGGGCACTTGTTAACGTAGCCACGGTAACTTCTACGTGTGACGATGGATTGAACTTCTGACCTGGATTTGCTTTTAAAAACGTTCAGTAAACACACTCCGCCCTGTCGGCGCACTTTCTATTGTCGAGCAGCAGCGACAAAGGCTGAATCTAGGACTCTGACGCGGTGGATTGTGGGAAACGTCTTCATTCATAACCTTCCATGAGTGTAACGTGTCCCCAATCCATTCACACACAAAAAACACAACAACAACAACAACGACGTTACTCTGTGGTTTCAGTTTCCACGTTTTAATCCGCCTTTTTAAAAAAAACATGAAAACCTCTTTGAGATCGGCGTATCCAGTTACAATACCTGCATTTACCTCTATCTTGCTTCAATTACAGGCGTCTTTATTTCCAGGAACATCAAATAAATAATAATAATAATACATTGGGGAAAAAACATAAATTCTTACCTTGCGTGGGTTAATCTCTGCCCTAGATCTGACTTGTAACTCGTCCCCGCCTCTGCTTTACCTCCGTGGAGATAGCTGCGTCTAATGGCATGCTGCGGAACATTCCAGGCAGAGCGGTGGTGACATCGCCGTGGAAAGCTACAGTCGTGCGCTCTTAAACCAGGGCTGCGCATGTGCGTCGCCAAAGCATCGATATCGCTGAATTTGGCGGACACAATGAGCGACTGTGTACAATAACGGCGTTCCGTCAGACAGATTTATGAGCGTTTTAATCTCGGACCTGACAGCGTTAAGCTCTTGTTTTGACAAGCGTGACAGAATGTGAGTCATTTCCAATATTGTGTTCACATTTCCGGAGGACAGTAACTCCCAACGCCAAACTGGTGAACGATGATTCGACAGATCGTGACTGGTGGTCTTAAAACAATTGCTGTATTCTAACCCTAACCCTAACCCTTTTGTTCATCGTAATCTGGACAGTACAGAGTCTAAAACGCATACCAAAAGACGTTTTTTAACAAAGACTGGCATTATTAATCAAAATGTAAAAAAAAGCAGTTCAGTCATCATATTTCAACTATTTTATTTGGTTAAAATGTATTCAAAAAAACTGGTTTGACTCGCCAACTAATCCAGAAAATAATCACTGACCTAAATTCAGGCCTAAACTAGACCCAGCCTCAAAACGTGGCATACAATTGTCCCTAGACCAGAATGAAACCAGGACTAAACCAGGACTATAGCAAGGCCGAACACAACCGGGACTAAACCTTAAAACGTTCTAACTTTTGGAAACGCATTCTGACGTGCTCATTTCGCTGCTGGTAATTCCTAAATACAGAATGACTTTAACGATCGCGGTTCTCTTTGATTTACGGCTCGTGACAGGCGTTTTTGTCGAATCACTCGCTCAACACGTCCGCAGGTATTCAAACCAAAGCCGGCGAATTAAAGGCCTATTGTTCGGTGAAAGTCAGGACGCGTTTGTTATTGATAGAACCAGTTTAGGCCTTTTATAAAAGCCTAAGACAAAGATGCGAAGGGAGGAGATGAACAAGGATGTAAAGCTTAGTGTCAAAACCGAATGAAAAATAAGGGATCGTTACTGGAGGAGGATTTAAAGCTCAACGATCTTTACATTAGACAAAGCTTCGGGGAATACGGATATTCCCTCTGCAAGACCAATGGTACAAAAATAAGAAAAGGTTCCCCACTAGTGCCAAAAAACCCCCAAAACATCCTGTGGCGTCGGCAGGTCTTTCATCGTGACAGGCCGATGTTTGACCCTTGTTTGGCGTTTGTTTCCCGTGGCGTCGGCAGGTCTTTCATCGTGACAGGCCGATGTTTGGCGTTTGTTTGGCGTTTGTTTCATGTGGCGTTGGCAGGTTTTTCGTTGTGACAGGCCGATGTTTGACCCTTGTTTGGCGTTTGTTTCCCGTGGCGTCGGCAGGTTTTTCGTTGTGACAGGCCGATGTTTGACCCTTGTTTGGCGTTTGTTTCCCGTGGCGTCGGCAGGTTTTTTCGTTGTGACAGGCCAATGTTTGACCCCTTGTTTGGCGTTTGTTCCCGTGGCGTCGGCAGGTTTTTCGTTGTGACAGGAGCCGATGTTTGACTCTTGTTTGGCGTTTGTTTCCCGTGGCGTCGGCAGGTTTTCTCGTTGTGACAGGCCGATGTTGACCCTTGTTTGGCGTTTGTTTCGTGGGCGTCGCAGTTTTCGTTTGTCGTTGTGTGAACAGGCCGATGTTTGACCCTTGTTTGGCGTTTGTTTTCCGTGGCGTCGGCAGGTTTTTCGTTGTGACAGGCCGATGTTTGACCCTTGTTTGGCGTTTGTTTCCCGTGTCGTCGGCAGGTCGTCCGTGCTGCTCCTGGCCCCCCTCCTGGCCGAAGCGGACCCGGCCCCCCGCTGCGTCACCAGAATGCAGGGCTCGGCCGGCGCCCACGGCTCCAGCGACGGCCCCTGCCCGCACTTCCGGTGGATGTCCCAGCACGTGCCCGCCTTCAGAGTGCCAGGAACGCACATACACATCCTCACCTCCCCCGACCAGTTCTACCAGACCATGAAGGTGGGTACGCGGCCGCAGCACGGGGTCTCTTTCCCTGCTCCGGGGTCTCATTTGTAAAGATTTACGTGGAATTTGTACGGGCGAAACGGAAACGTCCACAAACGTGCTAACGCTCTCGTCTCTTTTAGCTCAGATCGCCTTCTGCCTCATGTCTGAGACCCTCAAAGTGCAAATCTGACCACCTTCGACCATTTTCGCCTCATTTCCGTGTGAAGTACGTGCGCATGCTTTGTAAATGAGACCCCTGGGCAGTACACGCGTGTCAAGAAAGTCTGTTCTTTTGCATGTTACGTATGAGCCCGTGTTGTGCTAAATCTTGGGGAAATGACATCTGGCCCCCTCTTGAAGGTTCTACTGGTCTAGGAAAACCAAACATCTGAAACTGGTTTTAGCGTAATGCAAACGGGGCAGAAGTGTCCCTGCGGCGAAAGGTTTGTGCACACTGATCCGTCATCGCCGCAAACTTATACCAACAAATGAAAGCGAGAATTAAAGGATTAACCAGGACTAAACCTAAACCAGGGCTAAACCTAAACCAGGACCAATGCAAGACTAAACCTTATTGAATACATGACTAAACAAGGACTAAATAAATTGTGACATAATTCCCGCTTGGAACATCTCCGAATGCGTTTGGCTCAAGTTTGATATTCGACAGTTGAAATATTGTCTGTATTCCTTTCTGTTCACTCTCGAATGAGGTTGTAACGGTGGATTACAATGTCCGGGTTAATAAATTCACTTCAATGGATCAACATTTTGGCAGATTTAAGTACTTTTCTGTTTTTTTTTTTTAATGATTTGATTCGGCTCATTGTTTTTTTCTGACAGAAAAAACGTCGATAGTAGCAGTGTTATTGTGGCCCCGTAAACAAGACAAAACTGGGACTTAACCAAGACTTCAAAGCAACTGGTTCTCATACTTTTAGTGTTTTCAATGGAAGAAACTTTTAGCTTAAACTGTTGTGTAGCGCTAACGGTCTTGGAAAATGGTCTCAACGGCCCCCCCAGGTATGAATAAAAGTAAAAACTAGGTCTAATCCAGAGTTAAATCTGATTTAATTAGAACACAAAAGTCACGTGATGATGACTTTTACTACATATGATTGGATGAAGCCAAATACACAACATTTACACATTTTCCACCTCATTTTCATAGAATTATGGCTCAATTTGAGTCACAAAGCCGTTTTTCCCAGCTCATGGCATGTTTTGGAAGCTGCGTTTTAGACAAGTTAACGATTATTAGATTACTAAATTATCCGACAATTATTTAAATAGCCCGATTAGCTTAGTCCAGTTCCAGTTTCAAAAACCGCACTTTTTATTTGGCACAGTTTGCAGTTCCAACTCCGCTGCTGAAAATCCTCCCTCGTCGCGTCCTCGCGTCGACGAAGGGCATCCGGCGTAAACGGAAACCTGCCAGATCCGCCCTGTTCACGTGCGGTTTGACGATCGCAATGGTTATCGGGACTACACAAGACTCTGAAACGCACACAAAAACACAAAGACGGCGGCATTATTCAATCGAATCATCAATATTGTCTTTCCGGAAGCCTCCAGTCTCCAAATGTCAGCGGATTATGTGTTTGAAAAAGTCATAATTTGAAGTAAACTCGTCTAAATATCTCCAAATATGTTTATCTTTTATTGCAATCGTTTATCCTTTTAAAGCTGCTGTCCGTTTTACTTGACCCCAAATCAAATGCGTATCCTCTTCTCTCTTTGGGTGGGCAGAGGGGTGGGCAGAGGGGTGGGCAGAGGGGTGGGCAGAGGGGTGGGCAGAGGGGTGGGCAGAGGGGTGAACGTAGGACAGGTTTTTCTGTAACCGGGCCGTTGCTTAAAAATGGCTTCAATGACATTTTGCTGAGTCATGATAAAATGAACTATTATTATTAATTATTATTATTAGTGGGTGTGACACGAGACACGCCTTTCCCCAAAGCCGCTCGTGAATACTACGTACGGTACAAATACAGTCACGGGACAATACAGTACGTGACAATAAACAGTAGGTACAAATAGAGTACGGGACAAATACAGTAGTACACATATGGTAAGTACGACAAATAGAGTGACGGACATATAGAGTACGTGACATATAGAGTACGTGACATATATGAGTACTGTGACATAGTAATGAGGTACTGACATATAGAGTACGTGACATATAGAGTACCGTGACATATAGAGAGTACCATTATAGGTAGACGTGACATATAGAGTACGTGACATATAGAGTACGTGACATGTACAGTACGTGACAAGTACAGTTACGTGACATATACAGTACGTTCTCTTGTGCGACTGTACTGCGAGTAAAAGGTAGTCAAAGTACTGAAGAAAACGCCCAAAATAAAAACGTATGTTGCGCAGTTTTCATTCACAACATATTTAAAATCATTTGTAAAAAAAAAGTATTCGTGTTCAGTGAAATTAAGCTACGATTCGACTCGCTCACGCTGGGTGTACTCCGAAAGACAAGATGGTGGGTTTTTTGGGCGCCATCTTGGAGCGTTCTCTCGATTCTCACAGTTTGACTTGGATTTGAACGTGCATCTGTTGGTTTTTATGGTTTTTGTCAGTTGAAGATAAGAACTGCCTGAACAACGTGCTGTAAAGACCCTGTTCGAAGGGGTGGGCGGAATCGGTGCAGAGAGAGGCTCCGACCTTGACACTCGTCTTACCTCGTCTGCCCTACAGGACAACTTTATCGATTTGCGTTATTCATCCTTTGCCGTTCGTCTGACTCATCATTACACTGCCATGAGGGCTGTGACTGGGTGCGAATTTCATAGAACTAAAGAAGTCAAGTACAGATCCTCAAACATTGTACTTAAGTAAATGGGTTAAGTACATAAAATACGTTTAAATCCTGCAGGAGCGAACGAGTGGAACAGAACTAGATAAAAGAACTGCCGAAAAATGCAGTTACTGTTTTGGGTTCAGTTGAACGTTTAAAACGAAATGTAAAAATCATTTCTACTCAAACTGCTTTGGATTTTCTGTTCTCTTTGTGTGTTGTGGTTTGCTCCAGGTCTAGTCCTGATCTGAGGCTCCTACTTTGTCCTGGTGCAGCCCCTTTTCTGCCCTTTGTGTCTGTGAGACCTGGTGAGACCTGATTTTGCCCTGGTTAAGCCCTGGTTTAGACCTGGTTAAGCCCTGGTTAAGCCCCGGTTAATGCCGCGTTTGAGCCCGGTTTAGCCCCGGTTTAGCCCCGGTTTAGTCCCGGTTTAGACAACCGGTTAAACCCGGTTTAGTCCCGGTTTAGTCCAGGGTTTATGTCCTGGTTTAGTACCGGTTAGACTCCGGTTAGACCCGTTTAGACCCGTGTTTAGCCCTGGTTTCGCACCGCTGTTCTGACCTTGGTTTAGCCCGGTTTAGTCCGTTGTTGTTAGCCCCGGTTTAGAGCCCGGTTTAGCCCGTTATAGCCTGTTTACCTGTTTAGTCCTCGGTTTTAGGCCCTGGTTTCGAAGTTTATCCCTGGTTTAGTCCTGGTTTAGCCCTGGTTTCGACCTGGTTTAGTCCCGGTTTCGACCTGGTTTAGCCCCTGTTTAGACCTGGTTTAGCCCTGGTTTAGTCCTGGTTTAGCCCCGGTTTAGCCCCGGTTTAGCCCCGGTTTAGTCCCTGTTTAGACCTGGTTTAGCCCCGGTTTAGCCCTGGTTTCGACCTGGTTTCGACCTGGTTTCGACCTGGTTTAGTCTCGGTTTCGACCTGGTTTAGTCTCGGTTTAGCCCCGGTTTAGCCCTGGTTTCGACCTGGTTTAGTCTCGGTTTCGACCTGGTTTAGCCCTGGTTTAGCCCCGGTTTAGTCCCTGTTTAGCCCCGGTTTAGCCCCGGTTTAGTCCCTGTTTAGTCTCGGTTTAGCCCCGGTTTCGACCCGGTTTAGCCCTGGTTTAGACCTGGTTAAGCTCCAGGTTTAGACCTTATTTAACTCGTTATGCAACGTGTTATGCACTGCCGTGTGGCGTCACATGAGTTACAATAATGCGTTGTAAAGTTGGCGTGTCTGCTCTTTGTTTGGGTGAAGTGTTGTCGTTGGCAGCGATCTGCTTCGCCTCATGTAAGTCACTGGAGCCTTCAGGGGGGCGTCGACAGCCTCAGAGGGGGTGAAACAGCCATTCCTCTGTCCGCAAACACATACATTTTGTCTCATCAACACCCCAAAACATGCACAGATACAGGCTGTAGTCGACCAGAGACCAGCGCGGACCATCTTTCATGGCACAGTGGCACAAAACTGGCAAAGGTCCAAGTTCAAACGCTTCAGTCCCTTTTGCGATCGGACCGTGTTTCGGACCCAAACTGTAAGAGTGTATTTAAACTCTAAAAGTCTGATCGAACTCAGGATTGTCCCAAACGTCGGTCGACCAAGACGCCATCAACTGATGAATCGACTAAACGACTAAAGGCCTCTCTTCCACTTTAGTCTAAAATCTGCTTTGAACCAAATTGAGTTCATTGCGTTGCCAAATCAAATCAGATCAAAGTCGTCCAGTAGCGTTGGCATTTGGAGTCGGGGTTATTTATAAAGCGCATTTAAAACGACGAGCGACTCAAACTGCTGGACAAAAGCAACGCAAAGAGCAAAAACAGGCTTAAACAAAAAAGAAACGAATGTGCGAACGTTCTGCTCCGTTTGTGTTGAACAAGTGGCTTTTCAACACCAATCCAACTTTATCGTTTTTAAAGAGCAACAGAAATGGAGCAATGACAAAGGGACAGAAATACAAACACACTGCGCACTATAAAAGCCATTCAAATGCAATTACGAAATGTTATGAATGTCATTTTGAACATAGTCTGTAATATTCACATTTTGCATATTGTTTATAGTAAAAAAATGCTACAAAAATGGTTAGTTAAGAATAAAAATGAAACAAAGTCATAAAATAAGGTGATATTCCTGCATTATTGTGATTCATTTGACAGACATTGTACATAATTGAACCTGTTTAAAGACGTTTTAACTCTTTTCTGTTATATCGTCCCACTGCTGTTATCCGGATACTTTTGGGACTCGAGTTTGAACGTGAGCCTGCTTTTAACTTGATTTAAAAAGCGTCACGTTGGCAGTTCTCCGTCTGTTCTCCGTCTGTTCTCCGTCTGTTCTCCGTCTGTTCTCCGTCTGTTCTCCGTCCGCTCTCTTCGTGATGAACTCAACGCGGTTTCCCGGTGTGTTTTCTGTTCCAGGCGCGGATCAGAACGGCTCAGAAGCGAGTGGTCATGGCCTCTCTGTACCTGGGGACGGGACGGCTGGAGCAGGAGCTGGTGAGAGGCCCAACGCGGCACCGTCCCGCAACCCCCCCGACCCCTGCGAAGGCTAAAACTGGAACGTGAATGAAAGCGACGGTTAGGGGCTGGTCATTAGAATTTAGAACAGCGTATCATCAAAAAAGCAACAGTAAATGTGTTTGTGTGACAAAACCACCCGGATTTGTCGTACTTTGTGATATTCTGAGGTTTAATCCCGGTGAAATCACATTCCCAGTCAAGTAATTGAAATGTTTTTGTTCCCAAACATTTAAAGGGTCTAAATTCTGCACCGTAAGAACATCTGTAATATAAGTTTACACATAGTTTCAATAAAAGATGGGTTGCAGTAGTTCTAGTGGTAATAGAGGTTATTCCTGCATGCTCAGGGCAGAAAATGCTCAGTTCTACCTTGTGACATCATTAGGTGGCAGTCCTAGAAGTGTCTAATTCTGCATTAAAAAACTGCGGTAGTTTAGATCTGCACAAACATTTCCTGAACTGTGATTCTTGTAGTTTGTCAGTTCAGTTTTTATTTAAATTTTAATTTGTTTTAATTAAAGAAAAACACAGACCAATCAAAAATTATATATATAATTTCTTTAAAAAAAAAATATATATATATATATATATTATTATTATTATTTTTTAAATATATTTATGTTTTACTTCACACTCTTTTGTGATTTTTAAGCTTCAAAATGCCAAAAACTTGTGGCAGAAGTCTGTCATTTGAAAGACAATTTGCTAATCTAATTCCAACCGCAGTACGTTTTTCCCCGAATCGTTCAGCACTAGTTTTAAAGCAGTTTTGGAGTTTCACGGTGTAAAAAATGCGTTAAAAGTCGTTTTAAATGCCAGAATAATGAACAGAATAGAACCTTTTAAAGCTTCATTAATCATGTCTAGGTCTAAGCAGGTGTGAGCAAAAAAAATCTCTCAAATTCGGCCCGAAATAACAGCGTGAACCTGCCAGAAACACTGAGTCACGCTTCTGTTCCCAAACAAACGCCTCTGTGGTCAAAGCACGAACACACGCCTCAAACACGGCCTTTTTGCTCCTTTCAACTTGGAATAACAACAGCAAAATGACCTTAAAACCTGAAATTCAGCGCTTTCTACTGTTTCTCCACCAAGACGGGTCACGGAAACGCGGCGGTAAAACGTCGACGTGCTCGATTATAGCCGCGAGACTCAAAGAATGATGGATTACCCGAGCTACAAAGTCAACATAGCTCGGATTTTTTAACTACATGCGCCGAAATGTAATACCATAATACGTGTTTGCTCTAGCGGAGAGGAAAGTGCGGCAGGTGTGCAGCTAACGTGCTAAAGCTAACCGTCCAAGAACAACACGAGGTGATACCGCGGGTTGTGTTAGCGATTTGTGCTAGCTCGCGCCCGCGTTGGATTAGAAAAGGACACCTGGTCGAAGCCGCGTCTGCGAACGATCCCGGCTCGACCGCAAATTTGCAAATCAAAAACTGAATAATTGTAATAATAATTTGAACAGACTTGGAAAAATATGAATTGGGATTTTGTTTTTGTCTGGTTTTCAGTTCACAGTGCGCGTAAACGTTCGCCCGCTAGCCCCGGATTTTTTACCACATGCACCAAAACGTAATACTATAATATGTGTTTGCTCTAGCGGAGAGAAAAGTGCGGCAGGTGTGCGGCTAACGCGCTACTTGCTAAAGCTAACGGTCCAAGAACAACACGAGGCGATACCGCGGGTCTGTGCTAGCGGTTTGTGCTAGCTCGTACGCCGAAAAGAAAAGAACACCTGGGCGAAGCGGTTTTTGTCTGGTTTTCAGTTCAAAGTGCGCGTAAACGTTTGTGATTCGCGGCCGTTCGCCCACTCTTCGCACTTTTAAGGTCACCGACTGAAGGAGATCGAAAACGCTTGACTAGTTCAGGGGTAAATGCTCTGTTTTCTTTGCTTGGAGGTGTCAGGGATCATGCGGTTGTGAAGGAAAGACAAAAATGTCGATCGTGGCGTCGGTAACCGTGATTGGCGAGTAATCGTTAAATGAAAACGCGCCGATCTGATGTCGTGATTCGAAAAAAGCCGAGTCTGTGGATGTGAAGTTTTTACTGTTTGTTGTTGTTTTCACCCGTGCGTTTTGCTGTAGGTGGACTGCATGGAGGAGGCTCTGGAGCGTTCCCGGGACAACGGCTCAAGGCTCAACGTGTCGGTGCTGCTCGACTACACGCGCGGCTCCAGAGGTGGGTTCCAACCACGCCCAGATTCACCTCGATTCGCAGTCGCATTTTGATGATTGTAGTCGTTACGTGGCGGCAACTAACGGTTATTTTAGTCAAAGTATTGTTTATATTGTACATTAAAAGTGTAAATATGTTGCAAAACGAAAATGGGCCTTAAAATGAACCGCAAAAGTGCCAAAATATCACGTCGTGCCCTCGTTTAGTCGACGACTCGAGACGTTTCTATCTCTTTTTGAGGTCATTTCTTGAACTTTCTTGAACACGTTGGCGTTACTGTCCGTGTTTCATCCACGTCGTGCGTTTCTTCGCGCAGGCCCGGAGAACTCGCGGACCATGCTGCTGCCGCTGCTCGCCCGCTTCTCGTCGCAGGTGCGGGTGTCTCTGTACCACACGCCGGACCTCCGGGGCCTCCTGCGGCTCCTCGTCCCCCAGAGGTTCAACGAGACCATCGGCGTCCAGCACATCAAAGTCTACCTGTTCGACGACAGCCTCATCATCAGCGGGTACGACGGGCCGAACCCGCCTACGACGGGCCGAACCCGCCTACGACGGGCCGAACCCGCCTACGACGGGCCAAACCCGCCTACGACGGGCCGTGAAATCAGCCCTTTCAAAAACCATTTATTACGTTTGTCTCAGCGACAGTCCAAACGAGAATTAAAAAAAGCGTTCATTCCTTTCAAGGATCAAGGAGAGTGATAAAAATGACTTCTTATATTACTACTACTACTACTACTGCTGCTACTACTGCTGCTACTGCTGCTGCTGCTACTGCTACTACTACTGCTGCTACTACTACTGCTACTACTACTACTACTGCTACGACTACTGCTACTACTACTACTACTACTACTGCTACTGCTGCTACTGCTACACTACTACTTGCTGCTACTACTACTACTGACTGCTACTACTACTGCTACGACGACTACTACTGCTACTACTGCCACTACTGCTACGACTAAGACTACTGCTACTGCTATCGTACTTACTGCTACTACTGCTACAACTACCGCACTCACTTCTACTACTACAACATCTACTAGTACTACTACTACTACTACTACTACTAATACTAATATTATTACTGCTACTACAACTACTACTGCTACTACGATATTTACTATTAATACTACTGCTACTACTACTACTACATCTACTACAGCTTCTATATCTGCAACGACTGATACTGCAACTGCATCTGCAACTACTGATACTATATTTTGCTACTACTTCTAAGCAAGGCAAGTGTATTTGTAGCGCACAGTTTGTACACAAAGTACAAATACAAAGCTGCGTTCAAATCCCAGTACAAACGGATAAAAGCATAAATCATCATGTTAAAACGACTCCTACGACTTGTACTTCTACGACTGCTACTACAACTAGCGCGTGTACCTCGGCGTCTTGTTTGATGATGGCTGTGTCCTGAACTCGTAGTGCCAACCTGAGCGAGTCGTACTTCACAAACCGCCAGGACCGCTACGTCCTGCTGGAGGACTGCGCCGAAGTGGCCGATTTCTTCTCAGACTTGGTGGAGGCCGTGGGCGACGTGTCTCTGCAGCTTCAGCCCGACGACTCCGTGTCCGTGGTGGACGGCATGGTGCACCCGTATAAAGGTACGGGACATCGCCCACAACATCGTCATTCACGTTCGTTTCATTCATCCTGTTCACGAGGTCGTCTTCTGTGGGCTTCAGAAAACACTCCATAATAGGAATGTCAAGATTATTATTATTAAGATTATTATTATTTTTTTTTTTTTCAAATTTCTTCAAACTAAATTATTATTTTTATTTTTGTTGTTATTCTTTTTATTTTAATTGTAATTTTTTTGTTAAATTTTTTTAGAATCAAAATTAAGTCTAAAACGTAAAGTGCTTTTTTTAAAAAATCTTGTTGTTTATGTCAAATTGAGACATTTCATAAAGCAGGTCACATATTAAATGTGTGAAGAAAAAACAAGGAGGAAGGAAAATTTAGGATTTTATTGTTGTTTTGGTCGAGACGTTAATAATCGCAAATATCTTAAATATTTATTCTCACACTAATCGTTACACTAACATTTGAAATCGTGACATCCCCCGTCCACAGATCTGAACATTTCCGTCATCGGTTATAACTTCAGGCAGCGTTAGAATGTCTGTCGTCTGTGGAACGTTGCTGGGTAATTCTCGTAACTCGCCAAACGTGGAAATGTAGTTGGACCTAACGTCTTAAAATGTGGTAAAATCGTAGACGTTACCGTGTTCAGCTCAACTATCGACCGTCTCAATCCGCGTTGACCTTGTCTCACTGCATCGTCTGGATGTCGAGAGAAAATGCTGATTTAAAATGAGTTATTTTAAACAACAAATGATTTAATTCAGCTTTAAACTGTTTAATAAATCAAGTTTTGTATAAGTCTGATCTAGAATGCAACTAAATTCCATAATAGGCAACTAGTTCTTTGAGTGTGTACTTTTTACTTCTACTTAAGTAACATTTTGGCAGCGGTGTACTCTTTCCACCGCTGCAGTTTGGTTGTTCTTCTGGTCAAACAAAAGCAAACAAACGTTAAAAAAAAGAGTATTTATTCTGAAACGATGGTTCTAAATCTAAAATAGTAACCGCACCGTTTTCTGTTGATTGTTTTTCCCGATTCGATTGTTCATTTCTCCTCCGTCCGACCACACGCAAACGTCTTTGTCCATTTCCCCGGCTCTCCTCGGGCCACGCAGTACCGCTTTGACCCCCCGCGTTACTTGTAGATGTCGACTGCGAAAACGCCGCCGCTGCCGGGAGGTGCGTTCGCTGTACCGACGAGTGCAGGGGAAAATGGCCGCTGTTTTTTAGACCTGCTCCAGGAATAGGGCTCTGATGTCAGGGTTTCAGGAACAAACCAGCCTTACATCATCCCACGAGAGAGAGGGGGAGGGAGAGAGAGAGGGAGGGGGAGAGAGGGGGGGAGGAGGGGAGAGCAGAGGAGGGGGGAGGGGAAGACAAGAGGCAGGAGAGGGGGAGGAGAAGGGGAGGGATCGAGGGGGAGGGGGAGGAGGAGAGGGAGAGAGAGAGAGAGAGAGAGAGGGGGAAGGGAGAAGATGGGGGAGAGAGAGAGAGAGAGAGAGGGGGGAGAGAGAGAGAGAGAGAGGGGGAGAGAGAGAGGGAGAGAGTGAGGGACTCCGAGAGGGGGATGATAGAAGCTGGAGAGGAGGAGAGGGAGAGGAGAGAGACGGGAAGTGGGTGAGATAGAAGGAATGAGAGGAGAGAGGGTGAGAGAGATGTAGGAGAGCAGTGGAATGAGAGAGAGGTAGTGAGTGGGGGGCAGGCGGTAGAGAGTCAGGCGAGAAGTGAGGAGGGAGGGGAGGGGGCGAGAGAAAGGGAGAAGATAGAGAGAGGGAGTGAAAGATGGAAGAATCAGCTTGACTCTGCCGCTTTATGATTCTGTGGATCGTTCTGTAAATAAAGTTTTACAATCTTTAAATCCTGGTCCGACTTTAAAGACACTATATGTGAAATATAGTGAACTAAAAACTGTGAGACCCGAGTGACTCGGGCAACTCGGGCCGTAGACACCGCGGCCCGAGACCCGGGTGAGTACTGCGGGCCGAGACCGGCGCCTGAGACTCGGGACCGAGAACTCGAGCCAGACCAATCTAATGTGTAATTCTTTGTAATAAATGACCCTGATTGTTAAGAAAAGGAGCTTATAAATAAAAATACAATTGAATTTGCTTTTGCTCTTAACTAAGCTAATGCTACATAACAGAGCACATGTAATAGAGTAATAGTGCAAAGATCTGTTCCTCGGTGTCACGTGTTGACTGAATGCTCTTCACTGGAACATAAAGTCATGTTCCTTTGTTCCTTTTGTTCAGGAAACAGACAGGATTTCTCCAGAGCGGCGCAGACGAGGATCATGAACGTGCTGCAGGAGGCTCAGCTCCGGCAGCAGCTGCAGGAGGAGAGAGAAGAGGAGGAGGAGCAGGAGGAAGAGGAGGAGGACACGTGGGTGTTCCCTCTGGTGCAGATGAAGCCTTTGGGCATCAGTCTGGACGAACAGGTCACTCAGGTGAGACGGGTTTGACACACCGACCATTCGCTCTGTTCACAAGTCAGAGTTTTGTGTAATTTGCTGAAAAGTTCCACCGCACGGCTTTAAAGTGGTTGTACCTCCAGGGAGACTCCAGATGTTTGGAGGCCATTCATCTCAGCAGCACTCGTCTAATGTTGACTTTATTTGGTGTATTTGTACCTGTCGTACAGATAAATGATAGTTTTACTCCAATCGAGCAGGTATTTGTGGAGAAAATGACAGGAAGTGACATCACAACAGGGACACTCATTCCAGTCAAAGTTTATGCAGAATTTACACAAAAGAAACAACTTTTTGGACTCTTTAAACATGAATTCAACAAAATAAAGTCGCTCTCATATATTTGTATTTGTCAAATGAAAAAAAACTGAGTTTTGCCCCAGTGGTTGCTGGGTAAATTCCTTCTGTGATGTCATCAATTACAAACAGGAAGTGAAATTATAAACCTAAAAAATGTGCAGTTCTGTGATGACATTTTAAAGAATTTTTCGCAAAATTCAAAATATATAAAACTTAACTGCGTTTTTAGTTCAATGAGACGTCCGACCTGTAGGGGGCGCTTTAAGGCAGTAATAATCAGATACAGCGCTTGTCATAAATACTTGTCTCGAATACTTGTCACGAATACTTGTCACAAATACTTGTCATAAATACTTGTCATAAATACTTGTCACAAATACTTGTCACAAATACTTGTCACAAATACTTGTCATAAATACTTGTCATAAATACTTGTCACGAATACTGCGTGCCTTTGTGTACTCCAGAGGCTGCTGACCGACGCCGGCGCCGACTCCACCGTGTTCCTCACCTCCGGATACTTCAACCTGACGCGCGCGTACATGCGGCTGGTGCTGGGGGCCGGGGCCCGGTACCGCATCCTCACCGCCTCCCCCGAGGTCAACGGCTTCTTCGGGGCCAAGGGCGTCGCCGGCGCCATTCCCGCCGCGTACATCCACATCGCGCGGCAGTTCTACGAGCGGGTGGTGCGGCTCGGGCAGGAGGAGCGCGTCCATCTGCACGAGTACCACCGGGACGAGTGGACGTTCCACGCCAAAGGTCCAGCTTCACGACGGCTTCTGAACCTTGTGTGGAACTTCTCTGGTCACGTTTAGCTCGTTACAATGGGGCTGTATCCAGTGGGTTCTGACTCGTCAGGACTCGTCAGGTCTCGTCAGGTCTCGTCAGGTCTCGTCAGGTCTCGTCAGGACTCGTCAGGACTCGTCAGGACTCGTCAGGACTCGTCAGGACTCGTCAGGTCTCGTCAGGTCAGGTCTCGTCAGTCTCTCAGGTCTCGTCAAGGATCGTCAGGATCTCGTCAGGACTCGTCAGGTCTCGTCAGACTTCGTCAGGTCGTGGTCTGCGTCAGGTTCTCAGGTTCTCAGCACGGTCGTCAAGTAGCACGCAGGCTCCTATCCAGACTCCAGGACTCGTCAGTCTGTCGACTCGTCAGGACTCGCTCGGCAGTTAGTCTGAGTCTCGTCAGGAACTCGTCATTCGTAGGACGGACTCGTCAGGCTCGTTAGGCTTTAGCTAGTCGGACTCGTAGGACTAGTCCAAGGACTCGTTAGGACTCGTTTGGACTATGACTTTTTAGGATCGTTTTATGACTTTTGAGGACTCGTAAGGACTTTTTGAGGCTCCGTTAGGAACTTTTTAGGGCTCGTTGGGACTTTTTAAGGCTCGTTAGGACTTTTAGGACTCGTTAGATGGACTTTTTTAGGACTCTTAGGGGCCCGTTAGAACTCGTTAGGGCCCGTTAGGATTCGTTAGGACTCGTTGGACCTTAGGACTCGTTAGGGACTTTTTAGGGCTCGTTCAGGACTTTTAGGACTCGTTAGGGCCCGTTAGAACTTGTTAGGGCCTTATGACTCGTTAGGACTTTTGAGGACTCGTTAGGACTTTTGAGGACTCGTTAGGATTTTGAGGCTCGTTAGACCCGTTAGTCCCGTTAGGACTCGTTAGGACTTTTTAGGGCTCGTTAGACTTTTGAGGACTCGTTAGGACTTTGAGGACTCGTTAGGACTTTTGAGACTCGTTAGGACTTTTGAGGACTCGTTAGACCCGTTAGGACTTTTTAGGGCTCCTGTTAGGACCATTAGGACTCGTTAGGACTTTTTAGAACTCGTTAGATTTTTTGGCTCGTTAGGACTCGGATGTCACGATATCTAACGTTTGTGTTGTGATTATTGTGAGAAAAAGCATCACCATTTAACGATTATTTCACGTTAATCAGACCGAACAGTGAAATCGTTAATTTCTTTCATTTTCCTTCATTTTCTTTCATTCCCGTGGTCTGACGTGTTACTTTTCCTCGTTTGCGACCTGCTTTACAAAATTCAACTTTCTGAAAGACAAAATAAATTGAATGTGACAAAAACCAGATAAATAAAGTTCTTTACATTAAAGTCTATTTTTGACGATAGATTGAACAAAAAACACTAAATTTTGCGTCTGAAATTGTCACGATTTCATCCTTTGGATCTCATGATTGCATTTTGACCCGAATAATCACGATTATTAACTCAATAATCTTGACAACTCTCGTTAGACCACGCCTCTTTTCAGGCTTCACCTGATCAAATGGACTGGACTTGGACTTGGACTTGGACGGTTCAGATTAGATTTTTTTAGCTGTACGTTCAGTGTTCATTTTAAAGGAACACACTGGAACATGTCCCTCCTCTATTTGTGACCAGGATTTACAATTATAGAAATGAATTACACAAAAATACGAGCTGAAGCAGAAGACTTGGATTTGACCAAAACTTCACATGAGTCAAGTAGAAATATACAAATATCTGCAGAAATAAGAAATAATTAAACCATAAATCCATAATTAAATAAATCCATAATTAAATAAATCCACAAATAAATGCATAAATACATAAATAAATATTGAAATAGAAACAAATAAATCCACAATTAAATCCATGAATAAATGCATAAATACATAAATAAATAAATAAATAATTAGATACATGGCAGGGCAAGTTTATTTGTAGAGCACAATTCATACACAAGGCAATTCAAAGTGCTTCACACAACAGGGGAAAATGCATTAAAATCACAAAGACATGGCAGAAATCACAAAATAAATAGTTCAAGACATAAAAGAGAAGAGTGCGATAATTGAATACATAAATGCATAAATATATAAATACATAATTTAATGCATAATTAAATAAATAAATACATAATTAAATAAATGCATAAAGTCCAGATGACTACAACTGAATCTTTTTCTACAGTAAATAAATGCATAACCATAAATACATAATTAAATACATAATTAAATAAACACATCATTAAATGCATAATTATAATTAAATACATAAAGTAAAAGTGAAAAACTACAACTCAAGTAAAAGTAAGAGTTCATTAAGTTCATGAAAGTATAGAAAACACAAAACGTTAAAAAATAATCTAGTGTTGACACAGGTAAAAGAGACTGTTGCGCTGGACAATCAATAACTCAAGGAGGAGGAAAAGTTAGATGTAAATGATACTCGAGTAAACGTTCTGGAGGGAAAGCCAAGCCATAATTTGACCAGATTTCACCAGTGAAAAGTGACCAAGCGTGACCCAGTGGCCCACGTGTTTATAGTTTGACTCGTTGCATGTGACCGAGCCCACGTTACGCGCTCCTTCTGTAATCAGATCATGATAAGTGACTCGCGCTTCCTGGAAACGTGCATTATGGCTTTTTTTTTTTTCTTTTTTTGCACTGGATTTTTGTGGTCGCAGAAGAATGCAGCGTGAGTCAGATGTTCTTTAGCCCCAGGACACGGAGACACGCGCCCTCCTACGCTTTTATGGGGAGTTCTGTCTGCTGCTTTCAAAAGACGGGCAAAGCAGCAAAATGGACTGTTTTTAGTTGTTTTAAAGTGACGTACGACAGGCTTTTACCATCTTCTAATGTTGACTTTATTTGGTGTGTTCATACCTGCCGTACGTATAAATGATAGTTTCACACCGATCGAGCAGGTATTTGTGGAGAAAACGTTGAAAAATGTGTAGAAAATGACAGGAAGTGACATCACAACAGGGACACTCATTCCAGACAAAGTTTATGCAGAATTTACACAAAAGAAACAACTTTTTAAAACGTGAATTCAACAAAATAAAGTCGCTCTCATATATTTGTGTTTGTTCAATTAAAAAAAAATGGTGACATTAGATGAGTTTTGCCCCAGTGGTTGCTGGGTAATTTCCTACTGTGATGTCATCAATTACAAACAGGAAGTGAAATTATAAACCTTAAAAATGTGCTATTCTGTAATAACATTTTTATCATTTTTGCAACATTAAAAAAATATTTATCTTAACTGCATTTTAGTTCGATGAGTCGTCCGACCTGTAGGGGGCGCTTTAATATTGCCGCCTCATCAGAATGATTGTCAGAAAGAGTGTGACAGCTGCTCAAAGTGGAAATGACTTGTAAAATGTAACGGTGTTTTAAACGTGTTCCAGGCCTGTGGTATTACCTGAGCGGACAGCCCCGCCCCTGCCTCACTCTGATTGGCTCTCCGAACTTCGGGTATCGGTCGGTGCACAGGGACCTGGAGGCTCAGATCGCCATCGTCACGGACAACGAGGAGCTGCAGACGCAACTGCAGGAGGTGAGCGACTCGTGGGCGTCACCCTCGTTCGTGTTACAGAGACGCTCGAGTCAAAGTTAGAACGCCAAATCTGATTCTACGGAACAAAAAACGATAACGTCTGACCAGTGTGGGCAGGAGACCCTTTAACACGACAAGGGACATCTGCCATGAAAGGGACGCAAATGTCTGAGCCACGTTTACTTTACACATCAAGATGAACCCTCAACGTCAAGGTGAACTCTCAACGTCAAGATGAACTCTCAACATCAAGGTGAACTCTCAACGTCAAGGTGAACCCTCAACGTCAAGATGAACTCTCAACGTCAAGGTGAACTCTCAACGTCAAGATGAACTCTCAACATCAAGGTGAACTCTCAACGTCAAGGTGAACCCTCAACGTCAAGATGAACTCTCAACGTCAAGGTGAACCCTCAACGTCAAGGTGAACTCTCAACGTCAAGATGAACCCTCAACGTCGAGGTGAACCCTCAACGTCGAGGTGAACCCTCAACGTCGAGGTGAACCCTCAACGTCGAGGTGAACCCTCAACGTCGAGGTGAACCCTCAACGTCGAGGTGAACCCTCAACGTCGAGGTGAAACCTCAACGTCAAGGTGAACCCTCAACGTCAAGGTGAACTCCCAACATCAAGATGAACCCCTCGGCGCCAAGATGAACCCTCAGCAAACCCTCACGGTGCCAAGATGAAGTCTCAACATCAAGATGGACCCCTCGGCGTCGGGATGAACTCTCAATATTTGTGCATTCACCAACTGCCCAGAATCCATCTTGAATCTGCAGCTGCTTAGACCAGGACGATAATTAAACAAAAAAGACTTAATTTTGCTTCTAAAATCATCCGACGATTATTGTTTGTAGCCTGTCCAGATTCACAAACGTAGCGCCAACACTAAGAATAATGTGTTATTAAACTGTCTTGCGCCCCCTACAGAGAGCAGGAGAGGCTGTACCGGCGCTCCTCTGAAGTCTCCAGCGCCCACGTGGTCGAGCGTCCCGACCGACACGTGAAGCTCTGGGTCAACAACTGGTCACACGCCCGCTCATCAAGAACTTCTTCTGACCTCGCTCCAGGTGACGCCGACAACTTCTGACT
This sequence comes from Chaenogobius annularis, assembly GCA_015082035.1. NCBI lineage: Eukaryota > Metazoa > Chordata > Actinopteri > Gobiiformes > Gobiidae > Chaenogobius > Chaenogobius annularis. The sequence continues at coordinate 56,706 of BJKM01001036.1, read as the reverse complement.
TCCGTGTACCAGATTTGTTGACCCGGTTTTATGGTTCTCGTATCTAGTAATTACCGGCGCGTACGTATTTACACGAAACCAAAACTGGCAAAACCAAAAACTGAGAAACATATTTGAGCAGAGAAATGAGAATGAGTCCGAGCTGAGAATATCACAGAAAACATGGCCAAAATTGCCTCATTGATGGGAGCGTTTGCAGACAGAACAACAGGTTCGAAACACAAATAATCTTCAAGCGCCGACGGAAACGCGCTCATAAGAACGTTTTCACTTCACCACAAACTATTGAACGTGCGAGAATCGCTGCAGGTGTTTTATTAACCGACGCTTCTGAGAACGCTTGGACCGGAGCCAAAGCAAAGGTTCTCTTGTCAATAGTCTGAGGGTTTAGCCTGAACTCAGGGTCTGGTTGAGTCCTCGGTCTGGTTTGAGTCCCGGTCTGGTTTGATGTGTCCACGGTCCGGTCTGAGGTCCGGTCGAGTCCTGGTCCGGTCTGAGGTCCGGTCTGAGGTCCGGTCGGAGTCGGTCCGGTCTGAGTCCGGTCTGAGGTCGGTCTGAGTCCGGTCTGAGGTCCGGTCTGAGGTCGTCTGAGGTCCGGTCTGAGGTCCGGTCTGAGGTCCGGTCTGAGGTCCGGTCTGAGGTGCCGTCTGAGCGTCCCTGGTCTTCTGAGGTCCGCGTCTGAGGTCCGCGTCTGAGGTCCGGTCTGAGGTCGTCTGAGGTCCGGTCTGAGGTCTGAGGTCCGGTCTGAGCCGTCCGGTTCTGAGTCCGCGTCCGGCTCTGAGGTCGGTCCGGTGAGCGTCCGCGTCGTCTGAGGTCCGTGTCTGAGGTCCGCAGTCCCGGTCTGAGCGTCCGGGTCCGGCTCTGAGGTTCCGGTGTGAGGTCCGGGTCGGTTCTGAGGTCCGGTCTGAGGTCCGGTCCGGTCTGAGTCCGAGATCCCGTCCGAGTCCCGGTTCGAGGTCCGAGTCGCCGGGTTCGAGTCCCGTTCGAGGTCCGAGTCCCGGTTCGAGTCCGGTCTGGTTCAAGTCACTCGTCCGAGTCCTGGGTCTGAGTCCCGGTCTGGTTCAAGTCCCGGTCCGAGTCCTGTCCGAGGTCCCGTCTCTTTACAGTTGGAGACATTATTCCATCAAAACGTCAAAAAAAGCAAAAACTAATTCTGATTTGAGTCAATAATACTCTTTATTTCCACATCTTCGTTTATTAAAGGCAGAACTACGTCACATTCACCTTGTCTGAGCCTCTGCGAGCGGGGAAAATCTGTTGTTTAGGGGGGTTTGAAGCGTTTGTCGCCCCCTGCTGTCTCTGAGTGGGAAACCGCCTTCTAAACTTATCGCTTCCTCTGGTCTCATGGTCTTGATATAAGTTGAACTCGGACATGTAGATTGCTTCCTCTGCGTACTCATGGTCTGTTAAAAAGTCTGAAATCTGCTTGACAGTAGGCATCTTCCTCGGTCTCATGGGTCTGTCAAAGTTGAAAAACTCCTGTGACACTGTAGCTTCCTCTGGTCTCATGTCTGTAAAGTCTGGAACTTCTGTACAGTGTAGATCTTTTCCTCTGGTTCTCATGGTCTGTAAAGTCTGAAACTCGTTATGCACAGTGTAGATCTTCCCTCTGGTCTCATGGTCTGTAAAGTCTAACTCTGTGACACTGTAGATCTTCCTTGCGTCTCATTGGTCTGTAAAGTCTGAACTCCCTGTGACAGTGTAGATCTTCTCTGGTCTTAGGTCTGTAAATCTGAACTCGTGACCAGTGTAGACTTCTTCCTCTCGGTCTCATGGTCTGTAAAGTCTGAACTCTTGACAGTGTAGATCTTCCTCTGGTTCATGGTCTGTAAAGTCTGAACTCCTGTGCACAGTGTAGATCTTCCTCTGGTCTCCATGTCTGTAGAGTCTGAACTCATGTGAAGTGTGGAGATCGTTCCTTCTGGTCTAGTTCAATGGGTCTGTTAAAGTCTGAACTCTGTCTGGACACTTGCATATCTTCCTTGGTCTCTGGTTGTAAAGTCATGAACTCTGTGACACCTGTAGAATCTCCTCTGTCTCATGTGTGCTGTAAAGTCTGAACTCTGTGACACGTGATCTTCCTCTGGTCTCATGGTCTGTAAAGTCGTGAACTTCTTGCAGTGTAGATTCTTCCCTATCGTTTTATTGGTCTGTAAAGTCTGAACTCTTACAGGTAGATTTCTTCTGGTCTCAATTGGTCTGTAAAGTCCCGGAACTCTGTGCACAGTGTAGCATCTATTCCTCTGTCTCATGTCTTAAAGTCTGAACTCATGTGACAGTGTAGATCTTCCTCTGGTCTCATGGTCTGTAAAGCTGACTCAGTGCGGACAGTCGTAGAATCTTCCTCTTGGCCTCATGGTCTGTAAAGTCTGAACTCTGTGACACTGTGAGATCTTCCTCTCGGCGTCTCATGGTCCTGTAAAGTCTTTATCTCTGTGACACTTGTAGATCTTCCTCTGGTCTCGATGGATTCGTAAAAGTCGAACTCTGGACAAGTGTAGATCTTCCTCTGGTCTCATGGTCTGTAAAGTCTGAACTCTGTGACACTGTAGATCTTCCTCTGGTCTCATGGTCTGTAAAGTCTGAACTCTGTGACAGTGTAGATCTTCCTCTGGTCTGAAGAGAACAGACATCAGACACAAACAGGATTTACAGAAACACTGGATCATTGTGCTCCCAAAACCACCTAAAGACCCTTCAAACGCTGGACCAGGGTCTTAACCGTGAGTCAGTGATGATGAGGAGTGAATGTGGTTTGGATTAAAATAAGGACTAGACCAGGGGCTTAGAAGGACTGAGTGGGCTCGCTTCAGGCCTGATCTGTGCCGAGTTTGGGACTAAACCCTTATGTCCCTTATGTCCGTTGTGTCCTTTGTCCCTTATGACCTTTGTCCCACATGTGTCCCTTATGTCCTTTGTGTCCCTTGTCATTTATGTCCCTTGTGTAATTTATGTCCTTTGTGTCCCGTGTCATTTATGTCCCTTGTGTAATTTATGTCCTTTGTGTCCCTTATGTCCGTTGTGTCATTTATGTCCGTTGTGTCCCTTATGTCCGTTGTGTCCCTTATGTCCGTTGTGTCCCTTATGTCCGTTGTGTCCCTTATGTCCGTTGTGTCCCGTGTGTCCGTTATGTCAGTTGTGTCCCTTATGTCCGTTATGTCATTTATGTCCGTTGTGTCCCTTATGTCCTTTGTGTCATTTATGTCCGTTGTGTCCCTTATGTCCGTTGTGTCCCTTATGTCCGTTGTGTCCCTTATGTCCTTTGTGTCATTTATGTCCGTTGTGTCCCTTATGTCCGTTGTGTCCCTTATGTCCGTTGTGTCCCTTATGTCCGTTGTGTCCCGTGTGTCCGTTATGTCATTTATGTCCTTTGTCCCACATGTGTCCCACATGTGTCCCGTATGTCCCTTATTTTACTGATGAAAACTGGACAAATGCACAGATGTTTTTTTTTTAAACGCGTCCGTCGCGATCATGACATCATCGACTTCAGGTCCAATGACATTTGGCGTCTCATTTATCGGGCCTTAAGGGGCGTATACGATCATCACGCCATTGATACTAACGTGTTCTTAATTATTTAATTATTCATTTAAGTTCATGTTGTAACTTAAAAAAGGGGATTTATTCTGCTTTAACGTTCCAGGTGCAAAAAGTAGTTTCATGAACGAATTAAAACCATGATCGACGCCATAAAACAGAAATAAATTAAATTTAAATAAATTGAATTAAATAGGATTACATTAAATAGAAATACAAATGAATAAATAAATACAATTAAAATATAAACAAATAAATTAATACACATTAAATAAGAAATTAAAAATACATTTAATTAAAAATAAATAAATGTTGCGGATCTCTGTGGCCGTGTTAAACTGACTTTCGTCCCAGTCGGCTCAGTTCTCTCGCCCTAAAACACCCTTTTACACTCGCCCTGCAGCATTTCTGGCGTTAGCAGGAAATCCAGCGCACATTTACTGTAAAGGGGCGGAGCCATTCTGACATTTGACTTTCGTGCTTTGCCAAAAAGGAAAAGAATGGCCGTCCTCTGTATCGTAGGCAACAAAAGATGTGACAAAGAGATATTCGAAACGCGCTGAACAAAGGACGATGAGCAGCATTTTTATTGTTTGTTTTTTTAGATTTGGAAGTTTTTTTGTGTGTTTTTTTTTTCCCACTGGCAGAGAACGCGTCGTGAGAATACCGTAAAGGCTAAATATAAAACACAAAAGATGCAGTGATGAAAGTGATGGTGAAAGTCAAATAAATAACAGACCAAAATAAACAGAATCGTGAATAAAAAAATTTTCTTTATACGACTGTTTTACACTGTTTAAAGAGCGTTTGGATAATGAAATATAATGAAATATAATGCAAACATATAATAATTGTAATATATATTTACACCCACCACTTTAGTAAATGGATTAGTTTGAGTGTGAGATCAAGTTTAAAGGACAAATATTCTGCATTATTTGTATTATTATTATCAGCCTTTAAACGTGTTCTTGAGTAACTTTAATCTGGCGACTCGTGTTTTAGAGATAAAAATGTTTATAAAAAATAAATTTGGATTTCCCCCCGGCACTAACTGCGTCCTGGTGCCGTCTACTGGCCGCAGAGGGAATTACGCACAGTATAAGATGACGCTGATCGCGGTTAGACGGGAGAAACGCTCAGAGCGAGTCTGGAGATGATTTGAGCTGAAGATTCTCAGAGGCGCGTCGCAGATGTTGAAAAACGTCCTCAAAGTGATGGAGGAGATTCAGAAGGGAGTGTTTTTGAGGCTCGGAGGGGAGAGGACTTTCTAACCAGGAGTCAAACGAGTGCGAATGAAGCCAAATGTTCTCCAGCTGAGTTTGTGACGAGGAACAATGTGAGAACAGTTAAAAATGTGTTTTTTTATTCAGTTAAGAATATAAAACAAAAAACTGTATAGTAAATTTTTCATAATATGTGTCCTTTAAAGCACTAATATGTTAAACTGATTTTGTTGAGCTTGTATCACCGTCACGATGAAGCGTTCTCCTCAAACACGCGCCCGGAGTCGTGTTTTGAGACCCCCGCGCGCGTTCAGATGGGGAAAGATCGACAGGAACGTCCTTTAAACGCTTCAACAGGAAACGCCGAGGTCGACGTGTCCGAGAGTAGTTTCAGAAACCAACGATCACCAGCAAATAAATGTGTCTTTGTGCAGCCTCAAGTGTTTCTGATTCATGCCGACTCCTTCTCAGTCCGGTCCAGGCTGTTCCAGGCCGGTCCAGGCTGTTCCAGGCTGTTCCAGGCCGGTCCAGGCCGGTCCAGGCTGTTCCAGGCTGTTCCAGGCGTGACTCGTGTTATTGTGCAAACACATTCAGAAGAACAGTCCAAAAAGTGTTCCAAATGCACTTCTGAACGTGAACGCTGTAATCTCGGTTGAAAAACATCAAATCTCTCTCTTTAAAGACAGATGCACTGGCACTGTCACTTGCAGTCCTTGTCCTTGTCTCCCTCTAGTGGCCAAAGTGTAAACGTGTCTTTGCCAGAATGACTAGCAGGACTGTTGCCATGACAAACCACTTTTTAAAGTCCTGAAAATGTTGCTGAAAACAGGAAACCGTGATTAGAACAAATATTTAAGAGTCGATAAAATGAAAATGTTTAACGTCTTAAATACCAGAGTTATATAAATCTCTTCATCCATCATCATCTGGGCCGCTAAAGTCAGACTCTCAAACATGTGCCAAAAGAGCTTTTATAACAAAGACAGAGGTTTTATTAAATTAAAATCCCAAAAGAATGATTGATTTCTGATTTTTCATAAATAAAACACTGTAAATTGTAAATATTCTGCATCATTTTTACACTTTCATTTCATGGAAATATTCACTGACTTGTCGACTGCAGAAATGACAACTTGAAGATATTAGTGACAGTTCTTGAACCTTGTCCCCGTTTGGTTTCAGACGCTCGGCATTCTGGGAGGCGGAGTCTCTTGGATTTGGCCTCGTTCCCTTCAGAACGTCTCAGAGCGTGAAGAGCGTGAAGACAACTCCACTTCTCATTTCCACTGTGAACGTTCAAACATTTCAAGGTCGTTTGGTTTTTTTAACATTTGAAAGATCGTGGTTTCAGCCTTAAACGTGTGGGATTTTGTTTAAGAGTTTTTGTATTTGGTGTTTTTACTCGCCGTGTCTTCGAAACAGTTCATTTGAGTTCATTGAGCAGAACGACGAACGACAGGATCAGAGGAGCTTTAGGCCTGGTTCAGCCCCCTGGTTCAGCCCCCTGGTTCAGCCCCCTGGTTCAGCCCCCTGGTTCAGCCCCCTGGTTCAGCCCCCTGGTTCAGTCCTTTTTGAAGCAGATGTTGGAGTTCTGATTTTGTGCCGTTTTGTTTTGCTGTATTTTCTCTTTCGGGGTCGAAATGTGTTTACAACATTTAAAAGAATGAATTCCACCGACAGAAGAAAAGAGGAATCATGATCTGAAGTTCTGAAGTGCCTGAGAGCGGTCGGACTCTGAACACGAGACACTTCTTCATAATTGTGCTTCTTCCACGAACTGAAAAGGCATTTATTTAGTTGAATTCATGTTTAAAAAGTCTGAAAAATGTGTTTTGTTGTAAATGAATTCTGAGTTTGTCTTTTTCAGCTTTTCACAAACGGCTTCAAACGTCTCAAATAAAGTCGAACGCACTTTGAGCCTTTTACGTTCAAGACTGTTTTTATGTCGATTGCAATAAAGAACTTGACTTCATTTTCTGCTTCTTGAATAATAATAATAATAAATGTAATTGGGATAAAGAACGGGCAGTTTGTAAATATATCAAACGTTTAATAAACTCAAATAAATTACTTTTTTAACAGTGCTTTTGACCACAGACGATAAAAGTACAAAAACCACAAAGAAAACGTCAAACTTCCGTGTTTAAATCTCTTCTTCAGATCAACTCTTGACGGAACCGTTTGAAATGGACTCGATTCCGACCAAAGGTCAAAGGTTCCGTGCGTTTCCAGTCTCAAGGTTCTTTTTTTTACAGGAGCGTTTCGACCCGCGGCGTTCGTCTCACGGCCCTTTATGAGCTGACACTTTCTTCTTCCGCGCCGCGAGCATCTCGTAGAAGGGGTCTTTGCTGATGGCGGCTCTGAGGGGGAAACACAAGCAGGCGTTACCAGCAGAGGCGCCAGGAGCCGTCCAAAACTAAACCACCTTTGGACCAGTCGCAGGAGGAAGTGCGGCGTTTCCCGCCAACGACGCCCCCTCATCCGGGTTCACGGTGCATAAAAGGGTTTACAGTTAATCTACTTTAAAAATAAGGTTTGAACCGGATCTGAGGCGGGTTGTTTGTTTTGTCGCTCTGAAAAGCTTCTCTTCGCACGCGTTTCATCTTTTATGTTGTTATTATTGTTGTTGTTGTTGTTGTTGTCACCCGACTTCACAGTTTGGAAATGCAATGTTTCTGATCATTATTTCCACGATTAGATTCAGTTCGTTCTGAACTCACACAAGAATCTGGTGTTTTACACGATTGTGACAGACTAAACTACAGTGGGAGGAGGAGGAGCAGTAGTAGGAAGGAAGGAAGGAGGAAGGAGGAAGGACGAGGAGGGAGGGAGGGAGGAAGGAAGGAGGAGGGAGGAAGGAAGGAGGAGGGAGGAAGGAAAGGAGGAGGGAGGAGGGAGGAGGGAGGAGGAAGGAGAAGGAGGGAGGAGGAAGGAGAAGGAGGGGAGGAGGAGAAGGAGAAGGAGAGAGGAGGGAGGAAGAAGGAGGAGGGAGGAAGAAGGAGGAGGAGGAGAGGAGGAGGAGGAAGGAAGGAAGGAGGGAGGAAGAAGGAAAAGGGAGGAAGGGAAGGAGGAAGGAGGAGAAAGGAGGAGAAAGAGGAGGAGGAAGGAGGGAGAAGAGGAGGAAGAGGAGGACTAGGAGGAAGAGGAAGAAGAGGAGGAGGACTAGAATGAGGCAGAGGAAGGAGGAAGGAGGAGGAAGAAGGGAGAAGAGGACGAGGAAGAAGAGGAGGAGGAGGACTAGAAGGAGTAGGAGGAAGAGGGAAGAGAAGGAGGAGGACTAAAAGGAGGAAGAGGAAGAAGAGGAGGAGAGAGACTAGAATGAGGCAGAGGAGGAGGAAGTGAAGAAGGAGGAAGGAGGAGGAAGGAGGAGAGAGGAGGACTAGGAGGAGGACTAGGAGGAGGACTAGAAGGAGGAGGAGTAGGAGGAAGAGGAGGACTAGAAGGAGGAGGAGGGCTAAAAGGAGGGCTAAAAGGAGGAAGAGGACGAGGAGGAGGAGGACTAGAATGAGGCAGAGGAGGGAGTGAAGGATAAGAAGGTGGTGAAGGAGGAGAATGAGGGTTTTGTGAAAACTGCACTAATCCTTGGCGCTCTCTAGAGGGCGCCGTGTCGTACTTGATGCAGTCGATCCACAGGTCCTTCTCCTCGGGCGTCGGGGCGGAGATCCTGTAGAAGGTGTGGTTTCCCTCCACCACCCGACCGTCCGCCTCCGTCTTACACGCCTTGATCACCTGGTCCTTGTGCTCCGGGATGAAGAGCTCGAAACAGTTCTGACAAAAGGGCAGAAACATCCACCAGGAGTCAATCCATGGACACATTTTGTCCTTCTACTTTAGTTCACACGACTTGGACCTTCTGAGCTCTTCACGACGATTCAGTCGCTTTGAATTTGGACAAATATTCTGCATTATTTGTGGTGTTATTGTCCTTTAAACGCGCTCTTGTACCTTTTACTTTGAGGAACTGTAGTTTAGGGCTCCATCTACTGGCAGTACAGGGAATTACACATTTGATTAGTCTGAGATGATTTGTGGAGTTGAATCGTCTGTATCTGTTCAAAAGTAATAAACATCTGTGAATTTTTAGATTAATCCAAAAATACTTTTTAATTTTTTTCCCATTATTTATATATTTATATTTCAAAGTGTGTGTGAATATTTGCTTTATTTAGAGACAAATAAATTCATGTTTTTGTCCTCTTTTAGGCCAATTACCATTTCAAACAGTCTAATCCAGTTTAGTCTGCTTCAGCCCTTTTTTCACCGCTTTTAGCCTCTTTTTGCACCCGCTTTAGCCCTCAGTTTGCACCCGCTTTGAGCCCTCAGTTTGCACCCGCTTTGAGCCCTCAGTTTGCACCCGCTTTGAGCCCTCAAGTTTGCACCCCTTTGGAGCCCTCAGTTTGCACCCGCTTTGAGCCCAACATTTAGCACCACCGCTTGGAGCCACATTACACTCCGCTTTGAGCCCACCATTTTACACTAACCGCTTTGAGCCCACATTTTACACCCGCTTTTATGCCCACAATTTTACATCCGCTGTTTAAGCCCTCAGTTTGCCACACGCTTTTAGCGCCTCATTTTGCACGTAGGTCCTAGTCAGGCTGGGTATTCACTGGTGCCCCTCAGTTTTGCACCCGCTTTTAGCCCTCATTTTTTTGACCGCGTCTTCAGCCCTCAATTTTGCACCCGCTTCACCCTCATTTTGCACCCGCTTTCAGCCTCATTTTGGCACCCTGCTTTCAGCCCTCAATTTCATTTGCACCCGCTTTTACCCTCAGTGTTGCACACGCTTTTAGCCCTCATTTTACACTCGCTTCAGCCCGCATTTTGCACCCGCTTTTAGCCCTCATTTTGCACCCGCTTCAGCCCTCATTTTTGCACCCGCTTTCAGCCCTCATTTTGCCACCCGCTTTCAGCCCTCATTTTGCATCCCGCTTCAGCCCTCATTTTTGCACCCGCTTTTAGCCCTCATTTACACGCTCAGCCCTCATTTGCACCGCTTTTAGCCCTCAGTTTGCACACGCTTTTAGCCCTCAGTTTGCCACACGCTTTTTGCCCATTTTCACTCGCTTTTAGCCCTCATTTTACACACGCTTGCTTTAGGCCCTCATTTACACACGCTTTTAGCCCTCATTTTACACTCGCTCCTTCGTTTAGCACTCCTGTACTCATTTTACACTCGCTTCAACCCTCATTGCACCCCTTTTAGCCCTGCATTTTGCAACCCGCTTCAGCCCTCCATTTTGCAACTCTGCTTTAGCCCTCACTTTTGACACCCGCTTCAGCCCTAATTTTGCACCAGGCTTTTAGCCCTCTTGAGAGCCCTCATTTTGCACCCGCTTCAGCCCTCATTTTCATTTTGCACCCGCTTCAGCCCTCATTTTGCACCCGCTTCAGCCCTCATTTTGCACCCGCTTCAGCCCTCAGTTTGTCCGGGTTCCGCCCTGAAGTGACCCGTTCGTGCTCTTCGTTCGTACTCAGAATGCTCTTGGCGCCGTGTCGTTTACCGGTTTCTTGGAGTCGTCCACTTCTCTGATGCTGAGGTTCTCCAGCGGGATGATCCCTCTGGGCTCCTTGTCCTGACGCCGAAAACGGACCACAATCATTTCACGCCATCACGTTTTCGCACATCACCGCGGCGACGGCCCAAAGCCTCTGAACTCACCGTCGTGTACTCGAAGTAGTAAAGGCAGTTGTCCGTGAGGATGAACCAGCGTCGCTTCCAGGTTTTCACGCGACCTCCTGAGATGAACACTCCAGAAGTTACAACGGGCGCCACAGAAGAGGAAGTGGGTTCAGCCAGCCAAGTCTCAATAATGTTAAAGCCACGCCCACGTTCGTTAGCGACAAGTTAAAGCGCCCCCTACAGGTCGTACGACTCATTGAACTAAAATACAATTCAGATAAATATATTTTGAATGAATCACAGAAAAGCAAATTTTTTAGGTTTATAATTTCACTTCCTGTTTGTGATTGATGACATCACAGTAGGAAATTACCCAGCAAACATTGGGGCAAAACTCATCTAATGTCACAATTTTTTTAATTTGACAAATAAAAATAAATGAGAGCGACTTTATTTTGTTGAATTCATGTTTAGAGCGTCAAAAAAGTTGTTTTTTTTGACCGGAATGCGTGTCCCTGTTGTGATGTCACTTCCTGTTATAATTTTCTACAGATTTTTCAACGTTTTCTCCACAAATACCTGCTCGATTGGGGTAAAACTATCATTTATATGTATGATTGGTCTAAATACACAAAATAAAGTCACAATTAGAAAATCGTAAAAACCTGTGAGGGGCCCTTTAAGCTCAACGAAGCAGAAGTTAGACGCAAACAAAAACAAACAAACGAACGTCAGGTGAAAACAGGTTTAAAGGGGCGGCCGAGCTGTTAGGAGTTGAATAATGATGAATAAACTTACCTCCTGCAGCCGAGGCGTGAAACAAACAGAAGAACAACGTTATGAAGACGGTTTGTACAAGAAAATGCAATGTTTTTTTGTTTTTTTAAATAGTGGGTTGAAGCTTTAATGATGTGGAGGAAATGTTCAATACATGTAAAAAATGATGCATTTTTCAGTTTTAAATTGGACCGTTTTCAACCAAAACGATGGACACTATTTAAGTTTAGCACTGGAGGAAGAAGTACTCGGATATCCACTGTAAAAACTACTTTAAAAGACAGCTTAAACTACTTATTTCACTAAAACGCACTGAACACAATTATAATTCAGATCTGACTCAACATTTTGCAGTTTGCCCGTTTGTGTAAAGTTTATAATTGTACTTCCTGGTTGGACACGAGCACAAATATGACATGGAGGTCATTCCGCAGCTGTTACCTAGCAACCAGACTGTAAACGAGGGCCCAAATCCACATAAATGACACAACAGTTCTGATCTGACACACAATAATACAATAAAACACCTTTATTTTGTCCAACGACGGTTTAAACTGTCAGAAAAGTGTCAGTTTAAGTGTCAACTGTCTCTGTGTCGCACGCTGATGACATCACAGAGGGATTCAGCTCGACTTCCTGTCATTTTAAACTTGTATTTGTCAAACTTTTGTCGCAAATTGCAACTTAACAGAAGTAAAACTGTGATGAATATCGACCACAGGTTCTACAGCACCAAACTGAGTCAGAATTAGAAGAACCTTTAATGTGGACTTGAACTACAGACACCTATAAACGTTACTCAAGTACTGTACTGTTACTTTCCACCAGTCGCAAAGTGAAATTCAAACGATATGTTCATTTCCGTTTCTTTCCTGTGTTTCCTGTGTTGTGTGGAGGAGATAGTTCAGTACCGAGTTTGAGGAGCCATCCTTCTCGGTCGGGGTTGAAGAACGTGTGCGTCAGGTCGTTGCCGTCGTCCTCGGGGATTTTAAACGGCTCGTTCTTGATGCTTTCGTACAGATTCTGCACAAAACAAAAACGAGAATGAGCAACAGGCCCGGTTTAGTCTGTAATCATGTAAATTTAAGCTTATTATTAAATACATTTGTGGCCATTTTATTTTAGAGTCCAAATAATCTGCTGTATTTCATTAAAAGCAGTTTTTGTTGTTGTAAAATCATTCAAAATCCATCCGAAAACAGCAGAGTTTTTCCCTAGAAGCCGCGTTTGTCCTTTTTCTAAAAGTCTAAACGTGTCACAACATCAGACGCTCCAGGCTTTTGTTCTGAAACATTTGTCCCAAAACATCTCCTTCTCAGTCTCTTGGACATTATCTTCATTCTTCAGACTTTATTCTTCATTCTTTATTCTTCAGAATTCATCTTTAGTTACTTTATTCTTTAGACTTCGCCCTAAAACGTCTAAATGCGACAAGAAACTAAAAGTGCGACAAGATTGAGTCTGTGTGAAAAGGGCGACAAAACCGGCAAATGGAACTGACTTTTCCACACTTCTTTTTAATAATAAAAGATTGAAAAGTGACGATCAACAATGAGTCGATGAATGATCATAAAACACAAACACATTGTCTGAGAGTCATGTTTTCTGTTCTAATGCCATTGTGTATTGTCACCTTTACTTTGAGCCCATAAAACGCACTGTGAATCACAATCCATTTCTGGGCTCAAAAATCCATTTCAAATCGTATCAATCAGGAGGAATATCCTAAATTTAGCCCTTAATTAAAATGTGTATGGATTTGGTCTCGTTCGCAGCAGGACGTGTTCCACTTTCTGTTTCATTCTTACCTCAAATAACCTCTGTGCCAGATGTTACGCTTTGGAGCTTTAAAAATGTGTGAAATATATACATTTTTTCACATTTCTTTCCCCTTAAAAGACACAAATTCTACACATTTGTATTGTTCTCGGCCTTTTCAACCTGCTCTCGTTCCTTTACTTCAGCGTGTCATGTTTCAGAACTTAAATGTATTGAACTGAAAAACTTGCTTCCACTTCCATCCGAAACATCCTTTGAAGCTTTTTCCACGACAACGAATGAGGGACACACAACGCAGGTTTAACAAACAGGATTTGAGGCACGGATTTGATGATTTATGGACTTAAAAACGGCATTCCAACCTTCGAGGTCACAAATCGGGGAAACTTGAAACCGGGTGTTTTTGTGAGGCTCAGCGCTGGAGTGGAGAAGAGGAGCTCGTAGACAAAATGCATGAAATGAGTTAAAAACGACTCGTGTGTGTTTTTTATGAGGGAACAACGTGAGAACAGGTTTAAAAAAGAGAGAAAGTCAGTATCATAATGTGTGAATTGTAACTGTTTCAACCAGGGCTCCGTACCAAATGCTCCACTATTGAAACACATTGTGGTCACTCTTCCTCTGCTCTAAAGCCCTCAGTTTCCCCCCCCTCTGTAGAAGCGTGTGTTGCGTCTGACCCGGAGCAGGTCGTCGGGCAGGTCTCCGCCGTCGTTGATCCCTCGGTTCATGGAGGTGAACCTCTGCACGGACGGCTTGTCTTTGACGTTGGGGTTGTGCAAACTGGTGTTGAGCATGATCACGGCGAACGACAGCACATAACACGTGTCTGAAACAGAAGATGAACAGACGTCATGTGTTCGGCCTCGCCCCTCGCGCCGGAGCAAACCTCAGGGGTATTAGGCGAGTCGGGATTGTTTAGGGAGAACATTTCTGCCATACAATAAAAAATAAAAGCCCAGGAAGTCGGAATTTTTTGTTTAAAAGTCGTAAATTTGAGTGTAAAAGTCATAATTTTGTGTTTTGAGAAATTCTACGCTTAAACTCACCATTTTGACCTTTAAACTTGAACATTTGACCATTTATTTATTTTTATAACTGGGACTAAAAAATTATAATTGTGATCATTTTAGAAACAAAAAAAGAGTATCTCTAATATTCACCCAAAAAATGATCATTCATTTTCATTATCATCATCATCATCATCATCATCATCATCATCATCATCATTACAGAAAAAGATTCAATTGTTTCACCTGTACTCTTGTTTTACAAAAAACAAAACATTTCGACTCCAAGAGTCATTCTCAATCTGTGAAACAATAATAATCTCTGAGTTCCCAGATTTATTATTTTCAAATTAACTTTACATTTGTGAGCAGCTTTTTGAAATCAAACGTTCTTCACGATAATGGCGTTGTGCGCGTTCTTCATGATAATGGCGTTGTGCGCGTTCTTCATGATAATGGCGTTGTGCGCGTTCTTCATGATAATGGCGTTGTGCGCGTTCTTCATGATAATGGCGTTGTGCGCGTTCTTCATGATAATGTGCGTGTGTGCGCGTTCTTCATTGATAATGGCGTTGTGCGCGTTCTTCATGATAATGGCGTTGTGCGCGTTCTTCATGATAATGGCGTTGTGCGTTCTTCATGATAATGGCGTTGTGCGCGTGTGCGCCGTTCTTCATGATAATGGCGTTGTGCGCGTTCTTCATGATAATGGCGTTGGTGCGCGTTCTTCATGATAATGGCGTTGTGCGCGTTCTTCATGATAATGGCGTTTGGTGCGTTCTTCATGATTATGGCGTTGTGCGCGTTCTTCATGATAATGGCGTTGCGTGCGTTCTTCATGATAATGGTTGTGCGCGTTCTTCATGATAATGGCGTTGTGCGCGTTCTTCATGATAAATGGCTTGTGTGCGTTCTTCATGATAATGGCGTTGTGTGCGTTCTTCATGATAATGGGGTTGTGTGGGCGTTGCTTCATGATAATGGCGTTGTGGTGCGTTCTTCATGATAATGGATTGTTGCGTGCGTTCTTCATGATAAATGAGTTCTTGTGATAATGGAGCGTTTGCGTTCATGATAATGGCGTTGTGCGCGTTCTTCATGATAATAAGTGCGGTTGGATGATAATGGCGTTTGGTCTTCATGATAAAGGTTGTGCGCGTTCTTCATGATAATGGAGTTGTGTGCGTTCTTCATGATAATGGCGTTGTGTGCGTTCTTCATGATAATGGAGTTGCGTGCGTTCTTCATGATAATGGATGATAATGGCGTTGTGTGCGTTCTTCATGATAATGGAGTTGTGTGCGTTCTTCATGATAATGGCGTTGTGTGCGTTTGACTGTTCTTTGGTCATGGTTTCTCACTCATCCTTTCTTCTCGCACTAACGGTCTGGTGACGGCTCCACTCACCGGTGCTCTGGAAAACGCCGGGGTTACAGCTGCAGTATCGCCGAGCGAAGGCCTCCATCATGCGGTCGATCTTCTGAGCCTCTCCAGGAAGTCTGAAGCTCCACAGAAACTGCCTCAGCGCCTGGACCAGGTTCAAGTCTGAGAACTCGTGTAAGGCCACGAAGGACTGCAGCACCGAGAGGTTCAAGTCGTCTCTGGAGGAGCAGAGGATGAAGAGGAGACGGTTAGAGGGAGCAGAAGATGGAGGAGAGGGTCAGAGGAGCAGAGGACGAAGAGGAGAAGGTTAGAGGGAACAGAGGATGAAGAGGAGAGGGTCAGAGGAGCAGAGGACGAAGAGGAGAGGGTCAGAGGATGAAGGGGAGAAGGTTAGAGGGAGCAGAGGACGAAGAGGAGCAGAGGATAAAGAGGAGAAGGTTAGAGGGAGCAGAGTATGAAGAGGAGAAAGTTAGAGGGAGCAGAGGATGAAGAGGAGAAGGTTAGAGGGAGCAGAGGATGAAGAAGAGAAAGTTAGAGGGAGCAGAGTATGAAGAGACGGTTAGAGGGAGCAGAGGATGAAGAGGAGAGGGTCAGAGGAGCAGAGGATGAAGGGGAGAAGGTCAGAGGGAGCAGATGAAGAGGAGGTCAGACGGAGCAGAAGATGAAGCAGTAACACTCGCCTCTCCCCCAGATAATCCCCGATGGCGGTCTTGTTTAGCCCCTCCCCTTTGTACAGAAACCGGGCGATGTCATCACTGGTGTTTTTCAACAAGCCGCTGTCAATCAAAAAACAGATCCCCTGAACGAGACAAAAACACTGCATTAGTTTAGCTTTTATAAAGTCTTTGATAAACGTAGTAAATATGCGCAAATAATATTTAGTTTCTCACAAAAATCCCAATTACCGTTCTGGAGAAAAATTAGAATAGTCTACATTTTATTTCTTTATTGACAAAGTACATGGACGAACCTAACGCATTGTGTTAGCGCCAAACATGCTAACTTTTTTTTTTTTTACTTTTTCGTGAAACAAACAATAGCAATAACAACATAAAAAAATTAAACAAGAGACAAAAAAAAAAAGGAAAACAAAAAAACGTGTAAAGTTAGCATGTTTTGCGCTAACGCTTTAAACAATGCATTGAAACTCCTTTTTAAAAAACAGTCCTCAAATAGACATAAAGCGCATAAAGGGATAATTCTGTCCTGATGTTACGGTCCGTTCATGATTTCGGACACATTTCAACAATCTTCAATATTAGGCGCATATTTAATGAGTTTATTTGAAATAAATTGACAGCGCCGACACTGGTGATTATTATTGGTGCACATTATAACTACAGTAGTACGTTTGCCACCACGACTGTGTCCAAACGTGGAATATTCCTGTCATTAGGAGCTCAGGTCAGAGGTCAGACGTTCGACCTGGTTTATGGTCCACGTCTGGGTCATTGCGGGGCCTATTCGCATGAAACAGAAACTGGCGCAAAGTTCAATGTCTCCTCTGTCGGCGCAAACAATCATAATAAAATAAAAGTGTTAGGATTTCCCCACAACAGCCTCCAAAAGTGTCGCAATTCAACTGCAAAGACGAGATCGTTGCCAGTTGAAACTAATAATGATGAGAAAACTTAAAGCGCCCCCTACAGGTCGGATGACTCATTGAACTAAAATGCAGTTCAGATAAATATATTTAGTATTTTGCTGAAATGTATAAAAATTTTATCCCAAAATACCAATTTTTTTAGGTTTATAATTTCACTTCCTGTTTGTAATAGATGACATCACAGTAGGAAAATTACCCAGCAACCACTGGGGCAAAACTCATCTAATGTCACACTTTTTTAAAATGTGACAAATTAAAATATATGAGAACGACTTTATTTTATTTAATTAATGTTTAGAGCGTCAAAAAAGTTGTTTCTTTTGTGTAAATTCTGCATAAACTTTGACTGGAACGAGTGTCCCTGTTGTGATGTCACTTCCTACCTGCTCGATCGGTGTAAAACTATGATTTTTATGTACAACAGGTACAAATACACCAAATAAAGTCAAAATTAGAACATCGTGAAAACCTGTCGTACGCCCCTTTAAGTTTGATATTTATGCTGAGGTTCAACATTGGCCCGTAGTCCAGTGTGGTCACCTTCTTGGGGTCCATGTTGAACTTCTTGCGGCCCACTGCCATCTGCTTGTTCCTCTGCATGCTCTTCCTGAAACACACGAGGCGGAGGACGTTATGCAACCCGACCGTCCCCGCGGCGCTCCGGGGACACGGCGCTCTTCAGTCTGAAACGCTCGGACGTGGACGACGTGTCCTCGTCCTCGTGTGAAGAGCGGGCGCTGAAGGTCGAGCACGTCGTCAACACAAACGATAACGAGAGCTCGTAATTACTCAGAGCCATCACAATAATGTTGAGGTCATATACTTATTCAACATAAGGCCCGGGAGCTAAATCAGGCCCTCCAAGCAATTTAATCCGGCCCACAACCCATCTTCCAAATGTCGAAAAAATACAATAAAAAGCACAAGTTTAGACCTAGTTCAGACCTAGTTGGTCCAAGTCTAGTCCTAGTTTAGTTCTGGATGGGCAATTTTGTAACATAAGTGAATAATTTATTATTCCTCACAAAAAGTCTAATCTGGCCGTAATTATTTTACTGTATGAACT
Organism: Chaenogobius annularis; assembly: GCA_015082035.1. Lineage (NCBI taxonomy): Eukaryota > Metazoa > Chordata > Actinopteri > Gobiiformes > Gobiidae > Chaenogobius > Chaenogobius annularis. The sequence goes on along the minus strand of BJKM01001036.1, from coordinate 38,699 downwards.
CAATGTACTGACGCAGTGATGGGGAAATGTGGCGTGTTGTGCACCTCCGGCTCAGAGGCCGTGGCCCTCGGGTTCATAAAGTTGAATAGCCCCGATTTACAGACTTAAAAACAGCACGCCTTCACCTTTGACCTCACAAATATGGGGAATTTGTGTGCGAGTGTTTTTGTGAGGCTCGTAGAAAGACGAGCTCGTAAACAGCATGAATAAAACTAGCGTGAATGAAGCTAAACACAACTCCGGCGGTGTTTTTGACGAGGAACAATGTCAGAACAGGGAGAAAAAGTCAATTTTCTGTCCTTTAAATGATGTAAAATATTATAACTCAACATTACAATCACTACAGTTTGATTCTTCTTTGATTTGAACGTGTTTACCACAGATCTGAGAGGTTTTAGTCCACGTTTAAAGTCCTCGACACGACCATGTCTTTGAGTTTTCAGGTTGGATCGAGTCAGAGGTCATCAGGCGTTAGATCTGACTGAGATGTTTTCCTCACCGTTCTTCGGACTGACCCAGGTTTTCGATCTCGCTCGTCACCTCCGCGATCTCATCCTTCAGCCTCTGGAGAAACAAACACGAGCGAAACGGAAGAAAATGAACAGGCGTTTCTTTTTTTCTGTGTCGCTTTGGACTCGTTTACGATCTGGGAATGATTTAAACTGATTGAGTCATTTGTCCAGACGCGGGTCATGTCCGGGTCCAGAACATTAAGAGGTCAGACGCAGAATGAAACCAAAACATTTAAATTAGTTTAACTCCGTCTGATCTCGACTTTGAAGTTATTCGTGGCCTTTCCTACTGAACTCTCCGACAGCGAGCACATGATTTAACCCCGGAGGTATGTGGAGCAGACCCTCCCGCTCCTCAAATCCGGCCCGGGACGGAGCACCTGTTCTGGGGGTCACGTCGGACCAAAGACACACCCCCCCCTCCTCCTCCTCCTCCTCCTCCACGGCTTAGTCCTGACCCAGATCCGGACCAGGGCCTCTCAACGTGGGACTGGATCAAAGACTGCGAGAGGCCTGAACGAATGAAATGAAAAACAAACAAGTTCTGTGTTTGCAGAGCGCCTGCTGGTGAAGGCTGGAACTGTTCAATACGTTAGCGCTAACGTTAGAGTTAGCCTACAAACTACGACAAACCAGGGCTGTTTTGGCGACGGAAACCCACTCAAACCCACGCGAGTAACAGCAGAGCAGAGGTAGAAAACATGACTACTTGGATTCGACAGAGATCAGCGTCAAAATGAGAATAAATGCTAACGACCGCGCAACGTTAACGTGCTAAACAAATTACAGCGGAAATGTAGCGAGTCAAAAAAAAAAAAAGTTTGACAAAGACATTCTGTTTTCTTTCAAAAAGTACCACAAATCCAACAAACGTAAGTGAACTTTAGACAATATTAAGCAGCCTAGTCACTACAAGAAGACAACAAGAAGTGCCTGAAACATGTGAAGCAGGTAAACAAACAAAACAAACAAACAAACTCATGTCGCAGCAAAAGTAAATTGCTACTCAACATTTTGAAACAGCAGACAGAATGAACCTTCAACAGTTTAGAAAATAGAGCTGGAAGTTAGAGACTGACTCTAGTTAGTAACACTTTCCTTAATAAAACCAAACTCAGCTGTTTGTGTTGTTCTCATTTCACATGAAAATAAAAATAAAGTTTACCCCCAGGATTTGAAATTAAACTTTTAATATTACCTGAATGTCCTGCAGCAGCTCCTGTTTACGTCTGCGGATCGTCTCCAGCTCCTCCTTCTCCTCTGGACTCAGGTCAGCAGGAACTGAAGGACACACATGTTCAAGTACTACAACAACACAACTACTCACACTTTATGTATACAGAATACTACTACTACTACTACTACTACAACAACTATAACAGTTTTTCTCAACCAAATGAACTCAAAGTGACCGTCGTCCTCACGAAGCCTCCATTTTGTGATTTCACTGAACGTCGTCCAGCGAAGACCAGGACTTATTCCTTTATGATGTTGTGAAGCCTCAGAAACATAAAAATACATTTGCAAAAACACCGTCCCCATAGCGACGCACCCACTAATTTGCCCAAACATTCATCAGTTTGGAAAGAGAAAAATCATCTTTCTTTGTAGCGAACCACAATTCCAGCTAAAAACTCTGCAGTCTGTAATTTAAGTTTGGCTCCAGACGCTAACCAGCTAACGGTCAGACTTTCCTTTAGGACACTGGTCAATGTAACTTTTCTTTACGTTATCACGTCGCAGGGAATGTTCCATAGTATGGCATTTCTTTTTCAGCCTGGCATTTATCCAATTTTTTTTTTTTTTTTTTAGTTTTTTTAAACCGTCGGAAAAGTAAAGCACGCCTCGCTTCATACACGCCATTACTTTGCCTGACATAATGCCACACTGCGGGACATTCCAGGCAAAGCAAGTGGCATCTCCATGGAGACGAGCAGGTGACGGACCCGCCGCAGTTACGTAACGCACCTTTAAAGTCTGAAATTACTGTAAAACTTATCGTGTTGTCTAAAAAATAAAAAATAAAATGTAAAAACATAAAACGATAATAAAAAGTTATCGGTTGGTGATTTCAATCTACATTCGCATTTTAGCACGTTACACTTAGTTTTACAGTTCGACTTGTCACGATAAAGCAGTTTGAAGCACGGTATATACTGTATAATTGAGGAAAATATATAGACGATATGACACAGTAACAACACAATAATCCTACAGAAGGATTATCCCCCGCAAAAAAACAAAACCATCACTAAATAAATAAATAAATAGCAGAATGAAACACTGAAATAATATCAAAGTACAGAACAAATAACAAAAAGTCTCTCCTAAGAATAAGTACACATGATAAATCTTGACCCCCAAAAAATATAGTTCCATCCATCGTGACTGGCCTAGTTAGCATGAATCTCAAAAAAAATGCAAATTATAATTAAAACATCATTAAAGCACAAATATTATGCATTATTTGTATTATTATCAGACTTTAAACATGCTCTTGAGTAACTTTCGTTTGGCATCTCGTTTTAGAAAAAAAAAAAATCTCTGCTGTTTCCCACGGCCCTAACTGAGTTTTTTCACCATCTGCTGGCTGCAGAGGGAATTACACGAGACAATAATATGAAAGAAGGCCACGCAGTCCTGATTGTGAACGAGTCTGGAGATGATTTGTGAAGTTAAAAACAGCAGAAGAGTCTCAGAGCTATGTCACAGGTAGAATATGACATCACACATCAGGGAAAGTCAGAACGGAGGGTTTTTGAGGCTCGGAGGGGAGAGGACTTTCTAACCAGGATTCATCAAACGAGTGTGAATGAAGCTAACTGTGACTCCAGCTGTGTTTGTGACGAGGAACAATGTGAGAACAGGGTCAAATGCTCCAAAAAGCACATTCAGCATCATACGTCAGAGGATTTTACGACAGGCTCTCGTGCCAGATCCGAGTTCGGTTGCACCAGAAACATGGTCGAGTCTCCTGGACCGGGGCGGAGTGCGTCTGCAGACCAACGATAAGCTCCCAACCACAAACTGTTTGAATGAACCGATGCTGTTCAGTTACAGACGGTGGACTTCAATGCCAAGAGCAAAGAAAGTACTGAACCTCCAGAAACAAAACGCAAAACAAACATTAACTAAGCTTAAAATGTCTCGTTTGCGATTCATATATGGCACAAAAACAAGTTATTAAAACAGAAAAGTGCAGAAATATCACTTTATACTCAACGTTTTTGACTATTGAGCTCATTTTAATAGTTTGTTATAGAAAATACACTCCATATTCAAAATGTTCACATCTCCAAAACAACAATCGCTTTATCACAAAATGTATTCAATTTATAAACCTCATTTTGATCATTTCAGCGCTCAAATAGCTTCTGCGAATGAAAGCTTCTCCACTCCTACATGCACACGTCCACACAACAAAAATGACACTTTTGGCATACAACCTCTTGAATGACATGCTTTTAACGCAATATGTCAAGAAAATCACGTCACAATTTTGACTTTGTCCTCGATTCAAGCCGTTATTTGGTCCAAAACGACATTGAAACCTTTTAAAACGTCTCCATTCTGTAAATGTAATGACAAATGATAAAGCACCTCGAGTTAAACGTCAGATTTATGGATTTAAATGAACAACTCGGGGTTTTGGTCTATGTATTTTTAATGAATGTGCTGCGTTTTTATGTCCTTAGATAATAACAATTCAACATAAATCAAAAGCGTTGGAGTCGACAAGAACAGGAAAAAAATAAACGTGGAAATCCTCTCAAAAACTGCTGCGTCTTTGCTAAAATCAAAAACAATACAATGGACCAAAATACAGTTGTTTGTCCCGACTTTGTGGAGTCGATGGTTTCACAATGCCCCGAGTTCAAAGGGTTATCGCACAATTAAGTCTGTTCACGCGGCACGAAATGAAGGGTAAACGTGTGCGCTGTGACCCCGAGATCCGCCCACTTCCTTCAAACTCCAACCGCGGCGGACCAACCGCGGCGGACCAACGTTCCCGTGCAGTTTTGTTGAGCACAACGCCAGTCACACCAACAACCGCAGACAACACCAACCCACACCACCACCAACCACATCCAACACCGCAGACACAAAACCCACCCATACCAACAACACCCACCCACAACCATACCAACAACCACATCCAACACCGCAGACAACAGCAACATCCACCCACACCAACAACCACATCCAACACCCACCAGACCACCACCAACCACTCACCAACAACCACATCCACACCACACCAACACACTGCACGCCAACACCACCCACACCACCCACACCACAACACCACACCAACAACCACATCCAACACCGCAGACAACACCAACACCCACCCACACAACCACACTAACACCAGCCAACACCACCAACACCACCAACCAACACCAATCCACAACCAACCAACACACGCACGCCAACACCACCAACACTAATAGCACTAACAAGACCAACAACACCAACAACCACACAAACACCAACACTAATGCCAACAACCACACCAACAACCACACAAACAACACCAACACTAACGCCAACAACCACACCATCACTAACTACCACACCACTAACACCAAGACCGACACAAACAACACCAACACTAACAATATGAACAACCACACCAGCAACCACACCAACACAAACAACCACACCAACATGAACAACCACACCAACACGAACCACACCAACACTAACCACCACACCAACAACCACACCAAACACCACCAACACTAACAACACAAACAGCACCAGCACTAACACCAAGAACAACACAAACAACACTAACAACCACATCAAGACCAATACCAATACCAACCACAAGAACAACACCACCAACAACACCAACACCACTACAAACAACCACACCGACACCAACGACCTCAATATATTTGAATCTGCCGCCGTCGACCCATAACCTCCGCCCATATTTTTGGACCAATAGGTCATAATCCACAAAATACAGGAGGCAGACGTGGCAAACTTAATGAATGTCTACACTTTAAAAAAATACGTTTAACTAGGGCTGTGCGTTGGTTCTCTCTGGGGTCTCCGGCTTCATCCCACCGTGCAAAGACATGCATGTGTTAGGTCAATTGGCAACTGTAAATTGGCCCTAGTGAATGAGTGTGAGAGTGAATGGTTGTCTGTCTATGTGTTAACCCTGCGACGAGTTGGCCACTGTCCAGGGCGTACCCCGCCTAAGGCCCATAGGCTCCAGTCACCCGTGACCCTTAACGGGAACAAGCGGTAGAAAATGAATGTATGAACTCTTTTAAATAACAAAAATGTTGTAATAAACCTTTTTGTTTCCACCTCAAAACCTGGAGCACAAAGACACTTCTAAAACATAATAACAATAAAAAAAAATAATGATGATAATGATACAATAATAGTAATATACATTTGAATAAAATAAATAAATATTAACATAATAATAATTAAAATAAATATATTTTTGCATGTTAAAATGAAAAAGCCACGCATCTATTGTGTTCATAAACTGGCTTTTTTCAGACAAAAGTTTCTAAATAATTTGGTTTATTACTTCATTAAAATTGACACCAAGACCAAAAGCACATGGAAAACATACAATAAATGCACGTTAAGTTGATTTAAGGAGGTTTTCCGGACGCTATTACCAAAGAAGTGCACACATTTTTTAAATAATCGTGATTTCAATTATGAGCTAAAAAATAAAAAAATAAAATCATGATTATAATTTGTATCATAATCGAGCAGCCCTAAATACATCCACAGCAGTTTTAACACTTTCATCACATAGTCTGCATTGCTTTTTCACACATAAATGTAAAACAAAGCGTGATATCCTTCCTTAAAGTCGATCCAAACAAAATAATCGGCCTAGACTGGCAATTTAAGACCGATACGCCACCGATAACCTGGTCTCAACCGATACGCTACCGATAACCTGATCTCCACGACGGTATGAAACAGGGTCAAGTGGCAGCAGCGGCAACAGTAACGCTAAATAAAAGTAAAATAAAACAAATTAACCAATAACTAAGTACGTAAGAATCGGCCAAACAATTAAATGACAAATAAAGAGTATAACAATTTTGTGAACAGACCTTTGACAAAATGACCATTCATCCAGCAGTTCTCCTGGGGTAGTACCTGATGTAGTAGTAGTAGTAGTAGCAGCAGCAGTAGCAGTAGTAGTAGTAGTAGTAGTAGTAGTCCGGGTCAGTGGTATTCCCGGTCTGTCATGGAGCCTCAGACAGGACTGTCCTGTGTCTAAATGTGGCCCATGAGCTCTGGGGAAACCCTCCCTCCCTCTCTCTCCCCCCTCTGCCTCAATCTGGACGTCCCAGCTCCTCCCTCTTCTACCTTTCACATGTACAGCTCCCCCTGGTGGACAGCAGGAGCACAGAGTTTAACCAGCACAAATTCACTTACTTTTACTTAGTCCTGGGCGATGAAACAAAAACACGCATCAGCCTTTTTTCCATCATGTTAACCAATTCAGTTTTAATTTATTGAGACAAATGCAAAAGTGGGCGGCGGGACTTTAAATCCAGTTTGAAATATTCCATTTTAAATCAATGCCATTTAAACAAAGTCACGTTTACGCCTCCAAAGTCTGAATTCTTCTCCAAACCAGGACTGGCAGTCGAGCTCTGGATTAAAAATCACGATTAAAACGAGATGAATTTCCAGTTCATTCCACTTCTACGCATCAGGCCCAGTTTTATTCCACTTCTACGCATCAGGCCCAGTTTATTCCACTTCTACGCATCAGGCCCAGTTTATTCCCACTTCTACCGCATCAGGCGCCAGTTTAATTTATTTACCACCACTTCTACGCATCAGGCGCCAGTTTATTCCACTTCTACGCATCAGCCCAGTTTATTCCACTTCTACGCATCAGGCCCAGTTATTCCACTTCTACGCATCAGGCCCAGTTTATTCCAACTTCTACGCATCAGGCCCAGTTTATTCCACTTCTACGCATCAGGCCCAGTTTATTCCACTTCTACACATCAGGCCCAGTTCATTCCACTTCTACACATCAGGCCCCGTTCATTCTACTTCTACACATCAGGCCCCGTTTATTACACAGTTTATTCCACTTCTACACATCAGGCCCAGTTCATTCCACTTCTACACATCAGGCCCAGTTTACTCCACTTCTACACATCAGGCCCCGTTCATTCTACTTCTACACATCAGGCCCCGTTTATTACACAGTTCATTCCACTTCCACACATCAGGCCCAGTTATTCCACTTCTACACATCAGGCCCAGTTTATTACACTTCTACACATCAGGCCCAGTTTATTACACAGTTTATTCCACTTCTAAACTTGTCCTTCAAAAGTCCATCTGGAGCGTCAAGCTTTTCTCAGCTCATAAAACACGACAGCTTTAAACTGTTCGGGAGGTCCACGCCACAAACACTCATTTAACATAAAGTAATCCAGCTGCATCGCCCCCTGCTGTTCCTCTTTAGACAACTCTACCGTCGACCACTTTTTTCGACCTCCGTTTTTTAGCTTAAATTTAGATTTTGTGTAGAACCTTCTCTTACATAAACTTTTGAATTAATCATGTAAAAACAAACTAAATGAATTCCACTTTTGAACAGCAGAGGGCACAGCTCAAACCACCAATTCAGCCTATTGTGTGTCCTTTAAGTCGTTGTGTTCCTTTTAATGGCGGTTGGCACGGAAAGGTACATTTAACGCCACCTTCTGTAGTTGTACGTCTTTTGTTCTTGTACGTCTTCAATGTATGTGTTTTATGCTATACCGTAAGTTATAATGTGTCCGAGTTTATAAAGACATTAAAGGGCCCATGACAGGTTTTTAGGATTTTCTAATTTTGACTTTATTTGGTGTATTTGTACCTGTTGTACAAATAAATTATAGTTTTACACCAATCGAGCAGGCATTTGTGGCGAATTTTTTTTTTTTTAGAAAATGACAGGAAGTGACATCCCACCAGGGACAGTTTATGCACAATTTACACAAAGAAAACAACTTTTTTGACTTAACAAAATAAAGTCACTTGAATTTGTCAAAAAAAAATAATTAGGACTTTTTTTGGCCCAGTGTTTGCTTGGTAATTTCCTAGTGTGATGTCATCAATTACAAACAGGAAGTGAAATTAGAAACCTATACAAATTTGCTATTCTGTGGTAACGTTTTTTCTTAATCATTTTTAGCTAAATTCTAAATACATTTATCTAAACTGTGCTTTAGTTCATTGAGTCGTCCGACCTGTAGGGGGCGCTTTAAGACTTGACCTTTCCTACAGTGATTTAGTGCCAGGGATAAAGCTTCTATTGCGGCACATCCTCAGCACAAACACAAACGGACTGAAGTGAGACGCAGCAGCTGACTCGGACCCTCGGGGAAAACTCTAAAACATTTTAGTTCACATCCACAAGGCGCCGACTGTCCTGTCCTGCCCGCTCCGATCTAAAAACGGGCCCTTGTGTTCCATGTTCAGCGCCCGAGGACGGCGTGCAGACACCGGCGACGTAATGCGAGGTCTCACCGAACCGCCTCCAGGGTCGGGCGAGCAACAAGAGGAAAACAAAAGAGAGAAAACAAAACAGAAAAAAATACAATTCGGATGCGAAATTGCACAGAATGAAGTTTGTCTTGTGATTTTTTGCAGGAAATGAAGATGGGAACGAATCACAGTCGTCGTAAAGCTCGTCCACGGTCTCGTTTGTTTAAGTACGTCATTCAGAGCCCTCCAGCTGCGTCTGAACTGTTGATCTTTGTTCTGCAGCTGCTGAACCACAAGTCCGGAACTAAAGAGGGAAATGATAACGGGAGCAGAGATTATTACGATTAGAGTTTAGGTTTACGATTAAAGCGCCCCCTACAGGTCGGACGACTCATTGAACTAAAATGCAGTTAAATACACAAGATATAAAAGACAAATATATTTAGAATTTTGCTAAAAATTATAAAAATGTTATTACAGAAAGGCATTTTTTTTTAGGTTTATAATTTCACTTCCTGTTTGTAAATGATGACAGAAAACACTGGGCCAAAACTCATCTAATGTCACCATTTTCTTTTTATTTAACAATTCCTGTTTAGAGCGTCAAAAAAGTCGTTTCTTTGTGTAAATTCTGCTTAAACTTTGACTGGAATGAGTGTCCCTGCTGTGATGTCACTTCCTGTCATTTTCTACAGATTTTTCAACGTTTTCTCCACAAATACCTGCTCGATCGGTGTAAAACTATAATTTATATCAGGCATGTCCAAACTACGGCCCGGGGGCCAAATGCGGCCCCTCAGACCAATTTTTGTTGGCCCTCCGGCTTCTTGCAGTTAGTCCAAACAACAAAAAGTAGTTCTTCTTACTGTAAAATTGGCTAAATTCAAGCATTTTGATCTTATACCAACCCAATATTAACGTTCCAAGTCTTGTGGCGGTCCATCGAAATAATGTCAATGCAACATTTCTAATGATTGACTTCATTGTCGGGTTGTCTGTGGCCCTCAGCTCCATTTAAGTTTCAAAATGCGGCCCTTGGTGAAAAAAGTTTGGACACCCCTGATTTATATGTACAACAGGCATAAACACCCCAAATAAAGTCAAAATGAGACAATCATAAAAACCTGTCTTAGGCCCTTTAACCAAGAGAAGACATTTGACCTTGTTTTCTACTTGTAATTACACAATTGCACAACCAGATGGCGCTCAGGTGCCCTCATACAACTGTGACCTCTCCCTGAGTGGAAAGAGTTGGATTTATGTCCTAAAGCCAGAGTTAACCTGACGACACGGCCGGATTTATGGACTAATCTTAATCACACAGTTTAATTAACATGGATTTCACGTTGATGAAGAAAACAGGCTGGATTATTTTGCATCATGCATCAGATGGAATACTAATCGAGCTTTTGCGCCCCCCGGTGGTCGAGTTGTTAAAGGCTGCAGTGTCGCGAGTTCAAATCCCCGCTCAGACACTTTACTGCATGTCCTCCCTTCTCTCTCATCCCCATTTCACGCTCGGCTGTCCTATCATAAGTCTACAGGCCTCTTACCTGCACAAGCTAAGCTAAGCGGCTAACGTTAGCGACTTGACAAAGACCCGTTGCTGTCCTGCGCTTCCTCTCGTAACACAACGTGGTTTAATTATGACTCGTACAGTGAAAAACAAACACAAAACGCACTGTGTTGACGCAAACGGTCCAGCGACTTTTGACCCAACTATCGGTAAAAGAACAAACTGAAAACGTGCGTCTGTATTGCCCATAAAAGTCCTTCCAGCGCCTACATATTCGCAGCGGTTCAGATTTGATCGCGACATGCTGCGCGGCCGTACTTCTCCGCGTAATAAGACGTCGTTTGTGGGAGAGTGGAAGTCGAACTTAACGAGGCCGCGGTGACCCAGCGCTGCAAAAACTAAAATAATTGAAATGACTTGGAATGGAAACTCATAAAATCCATTCATACAGACACTTCTTCTGATACTTCCTTTTTAAAAATTCTGTAGCGACGTTAGCGATTGCAATTAGCATGAGTTTAATTCCTTTCTCTTGTATCATAGTGACATTTGGCATCATCAGAACATTTAGACAAGCGTTCTGAAGGTTTAGACCTGGTTTATCTTTCAAACGATCATTTCTCTCGTACATTTGAGACTTTCTAATAGATTGTCAACCAAATAAAAGGCTGAAATGTGGTGACTGAAGGCTTCTATTATATAAGAATAAAGTGTGTTAGTCGTGAAAAAAACAGAAAGAGTTCATTCCTTTTTGACGTTTTGAGTGAATAAAGCCGCTGTCTTAGTTATAAAAGGTGTTTTTGTCCATGTTTTTGAGTCGGTTTGGTCCAGATTTACGATTACCAATCAACACAAGTGTGATTATTTGTCGTGATTGGTCGATTACTCGCCGCAGCCCTGGAGTTCCGCGTTGGAACTCTTAACGAGTCGCGGTTGCATCTTAGACCTGGTTTAGGTTCGTTTTTTGCGCTGGTTTTGGGAAAAGTCGCCTCACGATCGGCTCCAAAGTGAACCAAACCAAACAGAAACTTCCGGATCGTGGTTAGAAAGCCTGGCTTAGAACTGGTTCAGGCCCGATTTATTTCCGGTTTGGTCAATTTCTCTCGTAAATTCAATATCCAAATTCCAATCCAAACCAAGATCATGCAAATATTTACCAAAGCGACGCGGTTAAACGTCTGTCCTTTTCCAGCTCAGTCCTGGTTTGGATTCTGTCTGCTTCGGAACACATTTCTAACATTACACGGCGCGTGTTTATGAATTTAATCCACCGTTTGTCAAAGCGCCAAAGCATTTTCAACGTTTAAGTCACAAGTTGGAGCCGAGAACTGTGAAATCCCCTTTAGCTTGGGTTTAGCGCGGAACGGTGCAGAAATACACAGCAATAATCACAATAATCACAACAATCATAATAATCATAATAATGGGTGTTTTGTGCTACATTTAGACGGCGGAAAACACTGGTTGCGAGACATTTCTGACCTAAAAAACCAAACACAATAACAAAACAAAACGACTGACGAGCTAAAACGAAGCACAAGATGTCAGAGCAGAAAGAAACATGAAAAATCTAGGTTGTTTTGTTGAATTGAAACCCCTCGGACTTCATGTGAGCGACGCCAGAGCTCGGTTTGAACACATTTACTATTGTTATTTACATTATGTGGGAGATTTTGACCGACGCGTAGCAATTTTTATGCAAAAACTCTCCAAATAAATGTTTTATTGTGGCGATTGAAAGCTTCTAGACAGAGAATATCTACAAATAAAGTGTGTTATTAGATAATTCCGCTGCTATTGTTTTAAAAAGGTCTTTTTGTACGCGTTTTACAGTCTGTTTGGTCCAGAGAGATTACAATTATCAAAATACAACTACGACTGTTTTTTATTCTCGACTAGTCACAATTTAGTCTGGGTTGGATCGAATTAGTCCCGTTTTAGTCCCGGTTTAGTCCCGGTTTAGTCCCGGTTTAGTCCCGGTTTAGTCCCGGTTTAGTCCCGGTTTAGGCTTGTATTTGCTCTGGTTTAGCTCAGGTTTGGTTAGAAACAAAACTTCCTGGTCCTGGTTCGACACTGGTTTTGGAGCTCAAACAGTATTTTTTCAAAGCTTTTTTTAATAGAATAACAAACTAACTGACATTTCTACACTGGAAATTCCATATTGTTGCTTATTTTTTTGTTTTAAAGACTATAATACAATTTTTTAATGCAAATTTATACTAATATTGATGGCTAATATCAAAAGGTTTATACAAAATCCTTTAAATTGGACTTTCTAGGTTAATTTTAAAGTTCTAGTGGCTTTTATCTTGACTTAAATATGACTGAGAACGTTCTAACTTTCACTTTAATTAGTTAATTCGACATCACATGACATTTATATTAATATTGCATGCTTATTTGAGGTTAGGCTGCATTTTAATAACTTTTTATCCTTCTACAGAGCATGATATTGTCTTAATAATCGCCTGACACTAGGTTTTATGTGTTTTGTATGTTGTTCTCGCATGTGTTGTCAGAGTTTAGCATGTTTAGCACAGCTGATGCTAACCAGGCGTTCCAGGCTAATTTCCCATTAAGCGCGTTTTCAGCGTTTTAATCACATTTCCAGCTCTTTTCAAACTCACCCACGCCGTCTTCCGACTTCAGCACCATGTTCGGGCTCCTGCCGCGGCTCAGCGCTGGAAATAACGCGGGTTCGGCGGCGGAAAAGTGGGTAAAAGTTGTACAAAAAAGAAAAAAAGAACCAAAAAAAGTGCGATGTTTGCGGAGTTTTTCGAGCAACTGACATCTGTTTGTCAGCGGCAGCGAGACCGGCGCGAGGGGGCACGGGCTAACGGCCGGGGAGCCAATCAGGAGGAGCGAAAACCAGAGTGACAGTGGGAAGGGCCAATCAGGAGACAGGATTTCACAGACACGCCACTGTATGAACTTTGTGGACTGAAAATGTTTTACTGAATTAAAAGGTTCTAAAACAAAACAACAAAAACGTTTTAGCGTGAGCTTTTTGTATATGTTTGGATTATAAATGTTTAGTTCATTTATTTAGTTCATAAAATATAAAATTCAACAACAGACAAATGTAACTCCATGAGAGTGTTTCATCATGTAGTAATCAGCCCACGATTACGGATTTTAATTATATTAGATTGTTTTTATTGTTATTGTTATTGTTATCATTATTATTATCATCATTATTATCATCATTATTATTATCATCATCATCATTATTATCATCATTATTATTATTATCATCATCATCATCATCATCATTATTATTATCATCATCATCATCATCCTCATTATTATCATCATCATCATTATTATCATCATCATCATTATTATCATCATCATTATTATCATCATCATCATCATTATTATCATCATCATTATCATCATCATCATTATTATCATCATTATTATTATTATCATCATCATCATTATCATTATTATTATCATCATTATTATCATCATCATCATTATCATTATTATTATCATCATTATTATTATTATCATATCATCATCATTATTATTATCATCATTATTATTATTATTCATCATCATCATCATTATTATCATATCATTATTATCATCATCATCATCATCATTATTATCATCATCATCATTATTATTATTATCATCATCATCATCATCATCATTATTTCATCATCATCATCATTAATCATCATCATTATCATTATTATTATCATCATCATTATTATTATTATCATCATCATCATCATTATTATCCTCATTATTATTATTATTATTATTATCATCATCATTATCATTATTATTATTATCATCATTATTATTATCATCATCATCATCCTCATTATTATCATCATCATCATCATCATCATTATTATCATTATTATCATCATCATTATTATTATTATTATTATTATCATTATTATTATTGTTGTTGTTGTGGTTGTGGTTGTTGTGGTTGTTGTTATTTAAATATGATTTTTCTTTTCTTTTAATAAAACAAGAAGTACTAACTGAGACAGAGACGTTTGGTTCATCTCGGGCTGAGAAGTCTCATTTGTCCCAATGTCCGGTAAATACGTCCATTGTACAAGTTATTTCTTCTGTTTGTACAATTTTCAGCTCAGTCTTTCATATTCGGCTCATTTGGTGTCATCGGGGCCGCGATCTTCGACCCTTTTCCACACGACCAGTACAGGCGGGGCAGAACCAGTAACAACAGTATACAACGTGTACATATAACTTTTAAAATACATTATTATTTATTTTTGCTGTTCATTAGATTCATTGGCTCTATATTTTCATGGTAAAACACATATAGAATATTGGGATAAAACAAGAATGAAAATACATAGGTTACATTGGCCTCTGGGGGGCCCGGTGGTTGGGGACCCCTGATCTAGGCTATTCTTTTTGATTGAATTTCTCGCCGCTGCCAAAACATTCCAAAAGTATCCATCGCTTGTTTCCATTGCTGGTGTTTTATGACCTCGGATACGCCGCTTTGAATTCTTCTTTCCGAACATAAGAGTAGAAAAAAACGGAAGAAAAAACCTGTAGACACAAAAGTATCGATGCGGCAGCCCACGATACCGATGTCAACATTTTGATGTTTCGGCGCATCCCCAGTTGAAATTGCCTACGTTGTTCATACTGTTGTGGGATGAATAGCTCATGGAGAAACCGAACACGTCGAACAAGACCTCAACAGCGCTCGGTAAAAATAAATCTATAATCTGCAGCTGTTTGCGGAGATGAAAATATTTAACCACAAAAGCGTGAAGAATGAGGATGTGATCTGATCCGACGTGGCACCGAGCGGCTGAAAGTGGGCGAAGGGCACGAGGAAGGAAGGATGCAGGGCCTAGGATGTAGGAGAGGAGGAGAGGAAACGAGGCTGCAGCTGTGGATTCAATCAGAGCTTTATTCGCACTCGGGGCAGACATAAACAGGAAGTGTTCGGGCGGACAAAGAGGTCTGCTGCTCTGGAACAATGAGCGAAGTGACTGCTACTGTACTTTATGATGGACGAGAGGAAACGCACTACGAGTCAGTTAAAAGTGTTGTAATATATCACGGCAAAAGTACTTTTATACTCGTTATACGTGGAACCTGCGCACACCTCTAAATGTCACTGTTGTCGCCTCTTTTTCCACCAGATCAGGAAATCCTTTATTATCTATGGATTTCAGATTGAGATATTGGAACCATCGTCATAACGATTAAAGTCAAACTAAATATGATTTATTTGATTTATTTGATTTATTTGATTTTATGATAAAATAATAATAATAAATACATACAAAAAATAATAATAAAATAAAACATATACATTAGAAAATAGAATAATGAAAAACAAATAATACTAATAATAATACTAAAAATAATACTACTACTACTACTACTAATAATAATAATAATAATAATAATAATGAAGCACTGAGACGCCAGGCCATCCATCTGCGCTGCCATTTTGGGTAGTTTTTGTGCCATCTTGTATAGTTTTTATAGTTTTACTATATTGTACATATTCATATGGTAACTGTATTCTTAGTCATTGTAAAACTTGAGTAAAAGTTTTGGTTCCCCATTGTGAGTAAGTATCACTAATAGTTTGTTAGAAAAATAGTTTTCCCAAATTCTGTTTCATTCTTTCCTGAGTATTTTCTTGTCACACTACTTTGTACTTTTGTTGTTGTTTCATTTTGCTATGAGGTTATTTTTACTTGAGTAAACGTTTTGGCTGCTTCACCACCTCTTCATCGTTTTTTCAATCGCAGGTGTTTTTATGGCTCAAATTGGACACCTCATAATGCCATGCTGTGGAACATTCAAAGAAGCATCTCCACGGGCTGAGGCTCCAGACCTCACGCTTGGGGGGGTTTCGTGGCCGTGCGTTCTGTCGCTGGAGCCTGCACTCGACGTGTTTCATTCACACGTGTCGATTCGTCTTTTGTCCCACGTTTCGGTCTCTCCTCCGCACGTGACTCACGAAGTACTGCAGGCTTCAGAGAAATGTCAAAATCCCCACACACATGATCTGCTCCTGCTGCCGAACCAACCAGGCATCTCCAAGGAAACCAGTCCGACTCCGAGGGACTTTATAGATATATTTAGCCTGAGAAAAAGGCAGTTAGATAGAAGAAAGTGTCTGGTTCTTTCGATATCTGTTTCGATTTGTGTTTTCCCTGAACCAGCAGCGAGTTCAGGGGGTCTTAAATCGATCAATATCACTTGACGATAAGCACACTGAGCAGTTAACGACGATAATAATAGAAAAGCTCAGACGGGTTGACTCAAGACTGTTGGGTTTGGGTCTAGACTGGTCAGGTTTGGGTCAGGACTGTTCAGAGTTGGGTCTAGACTGGTCAGGTTGTCAGGATTGGTCAGGTTAGTGTAGGACTGCGTTCAGGTTTGGTCAGGACTGGTCCAGGTTTGGGTCAGGAGTTTGGGTCTGGTCAGGTTTGGGTCAGGACTGGTCAGGTTTGGGTCAGGACTGGTCAGGTTTGACTGGTCAGGTACTGGTCAGGTTGGGTCAGGACTGGTCACGTTGGGTCAGGACTGGTCAGGTTTGGGTCAGGAACTGGTCAGGTTGGGTCAAAAACTGGTCAGGTTTGGGGTCAACTGGTCAAGGTTTGGGTCAGGACTGGTCAGGTTTGGGTCTAGACGGGTCAGGTTTGGGTCAGGACTGGTCAGGTTGGGTCTAGACTGGTCAGGTTTGGGTCAAGACTGGGTCACGTTGGGTCAGGACTGGTCACGTTTGGGTCAGGACTGGTCAGGTTTGGGTCAGACTGGTCAGGTTTGGGTCAGGACTGGTCAGGTTGGGTCAGGACTGGTCAGGTTTGGGTCAGGACTGGTCAGGTTGGGTCAGGACTGGTCAGGTTTGGGTCAGGACTGGTCAGGTTTGGGTCAGGACTGGTCAGGTTGGGTCAGGGACTGGTCAGGTTGGGTCAGGACTGGTCAGGTTTGGGTCAGGACTGGTCAGGTTTGGGTCAGGACTGGTCACGTTGGGTCAGGACTGGTCAGGTTGGTCAGGACTGGTCAGGTTTGGGTCAGGACTGGTCAGGTTTGGGTCAGGACTGGTCAGGGTTTCAGGGGTCAGGACTGGTCAGGTTGGGTCAGGACTGGTCAGGTTGGGTCAGGACTGGTCAGGTTTGGGTCAGGTTTGGGTCAGGACTGGTCAGGTTTGGGTCAGGACTGGTCAGGTTGGAGCAGGTGAACTCCGGAGACACAGAAACACTCCAGGCCAGTTTTGGGGGAGGAGCTTGTGTTACTGTGCAATATTCAGCTCACTCATACTGTGCAATACTAAGTACTCTTGTAAAAGTGCACATGATCAGGTAAATATGTAAAAAAGGTTGTGGGGGATATTTATACGTTATATCGCTAACGAGGTTTAGTTGATTAAAACAAATCTATTGTAATTTATCCATTTTATTCTATTGTTATCTTGTTTTTAGCACTTTGGATGAATAACAGTAAGTAAGTAAGTAAGTAAGTAAGTAAGTAAGTAAGTAAGTAAGTAAGTAAGTAAGTAAGTAAGTAAGTAAGTAAGTAAGTGAGTACATTTTATTTGTAAAGCACCTTTCACAGAGAAGTCACACAAAGTGCGTCAGTTAAAACAATTAAAACACAGAATAAAAGAGTAAAAATACAGAATTACAGTGCGCATTAAACGTAGAATATAGAGTCAAATCAGCCGTTAAACACAGCCGTGAGTGCAAGGCCCGACTGAATAAAAAGGTTTTAAACTGAATCCCAGCGATTCTGCTGATTCTGAAACCTCGCTCGCTCTTCGCTCGGTTGTTTCGGTTTCGGCCTTATTTTTCCTCAAAATATCTAACTCTGTAACGTCTCCCGCCGCACTGGGTGCACAAAGTCAACAACGTTTCAGAGGGCCACGCCGTATCGCCATGGATACGGTGAAAAACAAACAGCTCGTTTCGCAAAATCCAGCAGTCCTTAAGTTCGGTCCCTTGAACCGCACAAGCTGCACTCGAAACATGACGTCAGCAATTCAAGAAAAGCGACCACGACCATGGCAACCGCAGGACCCTTAAAGGTGCACTATGTAACTTTTCTGGTGGAGGGTCTGTCAACTGCTTTTCTCCATGCAGATGTTGTTGCTTTGCCTGGAATTTTCCACACTACAGCATTAAAGTCATCAGTCAGTTTGCCACTGAATCAACCAGATCCAGTCGTTTTAAGCGCGACTTTAAAAACACCATAACGTCACGCACTTTCTCTTGTCTCATTGACGTGATGTCCATCTGGAGTCTGAGGATGAATCACAACCAGAAGCATCAACCACAACCAGGACGTTAAGTTTGTGATTTATAAAAAGACAACTTGACTTGAAAATGTGTTTGTCTGGCCCCAAAACTTTGAACTTTGCTTCAGATAAAAGCCCAAACGGAAAGATTCTCACGTACTGGGTAGGACTAAGTCATATTTTCACCTTATTAAACGTCTTAGTAAGTTGCTGTGATGGTTAAAAATGTGTTTTCGGGGCATTTAAAGTGTCCTCTGAACGGAAAACCAGCCTTATAACTTTTACCGACAATGACCTTAAGAAAACTCTCCTGAGAAACCCTGGCTCTTTTTTTATTTGGCAATGTTAAATGTTTTTGAATGTGATTAAACAAACTTATTTTGATTAAAGAAAGAAAAAAAGACAAAAACGGGGGGAAATTAAGGCTTTTGTGTCTGTTTTCTGATCATGTATTTTCACTAGAGAGCTGCAGGGGGCGCTCTAACGCCACAGTTACTTAGTTCTGTTTTAAGTCAACGAGTTTGAGTGAGTTTGTGTTTTGTCCGTACGTACATTTTTAGTCCGAATTCCACGTAAAGTTTTCTATCTCGATATGCAAATCTCACGGTTCGACATCAGCACAATATTCATTTCATGTCAATCATTTCTGTCATATTCCAAAGACTTAAGATATAAAAGTGCTTAAAAAGCGGATCATGGTCTATGTAGTTACTTATGATTTTTCGATATTATGATTATTGTATATATTATTATTATTATTATGATTCGGGAGGAGGATCGACTCAGGGTGGAGGTATATGATTATTATTATTGTTATTATTATTATTATCATCATTATGCTCATTATTATTATTATCATTATCATCATTATGCTCATTATTATTATTATCATTATGCTCATTATTATTATTATTATTATCATTATTATTATCATTATGCTCATTATTATTATTATTATGCTATTATTATTATTATTATTATTATCATTATTATTATTCATTATTATTATCATTATGCTCGATTATATTAATTACTTATTATCATTATTATTCCATTATGCTCATTATTATTATTCATTATTATTATTCTCATTATGCTCATTATTATTATTATTATTATTATTATTATTATTATTATGGCTTATTATGCTTATTATTATTATTATTATTATCATTATGCTTATTATATGTATTATTTATTAATTATTATTATTATTATTATCATGAAATTATTATATTATTATTAGTATTATTATTATTATTATTATTATTATTATTATCATGATGCTTATTAGTAGTATTATTATTATTTTTTATCAGTAGTATTATTTTTATCATTATTATCATTTTTATCTTGATCATTTTCATCATTATTATGATTATTATCATCATTATCATTATTTTTATAATTATTATCCTTATTATAATTTTATCATTATCATTATTTTTGTCCTTATCATTATTTGCATTATTATTATCATTATCCATAAGTAGAATGCATGTGTTTCAAGTAAACAAAAAAATGAAAACACCTAAACGCAATATGGATAAATGTAACGTCACACTGTGGAACATTTCAGACAAAGCCATAACGTCTCCCTGGCAACAAGCAGACCTGTGGGAGATCCCCCATCAGGAAAAAAAGTTACACCTTTAATGTGGTAAACGAGTGAAAGTGAGGCGTCGTACCTGCCGCTGGACGCACAGTCGGACAGAGGAAAGCCTGGAAACTGGACACACACAGCTCGCTGACCGTTCCCATGTCTCCATCTGGAAAACGCACTCCAGAAAATGTCCAGAAAATGTCCAGAAATCTGCGGTTCCAGTCCTGCGCCGGGTCTGTGCAGTTCTGCTCGTCGCTCTGACAGACTGAGGGAAAAACACGCTCCTCTCTCACGACCCACTCAACCAGAGACGCGCTCCACCTGGAATTAGGATTTATTATTTATTCAGCTCTTTGGCAGAAGTGGGCGATATTGACCAAAACGGATAGCTCGACTGCTTTTTGGAGCGTCTCGATAACGATATTCAGACGATACGGCGTCAATCAAGATAGAAACGTGTCTGTAAACGTATATTTGAGGTTTAATCGTCAGGCGAATGTGAAATATTCGTAAAATGACTCACAAAAGTGCAGAAATATCACCTCATTTACGCTTTTATGAAAGTTTATGACATCACTTTTTTATTTTTATTATTAATCTGTCCTTTTTGTAGTATTTTTACAATAAAAGATATATTCAAATTGTGCATATCTTCAAAACAACATTCACAATATGATCTTAATTTTTTTATATACTAAACACTTCTACTCTTTATGTATTTAAAGAGGTAAGTAGTAGCCAAAAATTGCACACAGGCAAGAAAACTTCAATATTATTCAAGTAGAAATCTAAAAGCATTTTATTTTATTTTATTTTATTTTATTTTATTTTATTTTATTTTGTTATTTTGTTATTTTGTTATTTTGTTATTTTGTTATTTTTTAATGGTTTGATTTATTTTCCTTGATTTCTTTATTGTTATGTAATTATTCATTTTATTTAATTATTTATATATTTATTAGTTATTATTATTATTGTTATTATTATATTTATTTATTTAATTAATGCATTTCGAATTTAAAAAAAACGTAATTATTATGTTATCATTTATATATATTTTAATTTATTCAGTCATTTATTAACCTTTATTCGACCAAGTAAAAAACATGGGTAAAGTAAAAACGCATTATAAGAGATCAAAACGGGACCAGGTTTTAAACGCACTGACGACGTTCACAGGATCCTCGCTCTTTGTCGTTTTTTAAAAAAGCGTGAAAACCTCTCAGAGAAAAGAAACCAGCTCCCGACGTTTCAGTCCAGTTTGAAAAGTGTTCCGAGCTGAGGGAGCAGCTTAACAGAACGCTCGCTTCCCCCCAAAAAATAGTAACAAACGCCCCGTGTCTAATCTATCTATTTGAATCAGAACTGTGCATGTTATGTTAGGGAAAATCAAGATGTATTGAAAGGACTAAAACCTTTAAAACAATTGCACAAAATCTGGTATTTTCAACAAGAAAAAAGAGAAAATTAAATGTGAATGAGCAGTGCAAGAAACACAAATGTTCAAATCATTTAATATTGTCAACGCAAAGCTTTTATCACGAGATTTACTTTTGACTCAAGCAAGAAAAGTACAATGTCTTTAATAAAATGGTTTTGGTTGGAACTAGGGATGTCAAGATTATTTAATTAGTAGATATTTGTCATTATTCAGGTCCCAATTTAATCGTAGGAACCAAGAAATAATAATCGGGACAATTTCAGAAGCAAAATGAAGAGTTTTTAGTTCTATTTATTGTCAAAAAATTAGACTTAAATGCAAATAACTGTTTTTATCTGGCTGCATTTTTGTCAAATTTACCTTTATTTTGTCTTTCAGGAAGTTGAATTTCAGAAAGTTGGGCACAAACTTGTAAGAAAATGAAAGAAAATGAAAGAAAATGAAAGAAAATGAAAGAAAATGAAAGAAAATGAAAGAGAAAATGAAAAATGTCACTGTTTGATCACAATAATAGTGAATATTCGTGAAATAATTATGTTTTTCTCACAACAATCGCATCACTAAAGTTTGGTTGGAACTAAAACACATGAATCCTGTGCAATACCAGAACTAAACCAGGTCTAAGTCAGGACTAAGACCAGAGAACTCAGACGGGACTCTGGACACATTGGGACTTGAATTACAGCGCACTCTTTCCAAACAGCCGAAGCTTCTGCGTTGGCTCTGCGTTCTGTGTTAGCGCTTTAGCCCGTTGGCACCCGTTGGCGCCCGTTGGCGCCCGTTGGCGCACCCGTTGGCGCCCGTTGGCACCCGTTGGCGCCCGTTGGCACCCGTTGGCGCGCGGTCCGTACTGCGCGGCGTGGTTCAGTGGAAACAGGTGTCTCAGTATTATTAGACGCGATGACAAACGCGCCCTCCTCCACAAAACCACGGCCGTTTAGTCAGAGCCAACGCCAGAGACGTGGTGGGAATGTACAAGTACGTACTCGTCTTACAGTGGATACTTTTTACTTTTCTACTTTTATACTGCATCGGGGTGTTTCTTAGCACGCTCACGGTGACACCCGGCCTCAAGGTGCCTCTTGAGGTCAAGTCTCGGCTTTGAACAAACAAACAAAGTTTATATAAAGAAATAGTTTCGAAACATTGAGACATTTAGAACTTAATGTCGGGAAAGAAACTGAAAAGTCTTATTTTTGACTCTGTGCATTTTGACATTTGACTCTTTGTTATCAGAAATCAGAAACATCTTCTTGTTTTTATTCATTTTATTTTGATTTTGTTTTGTTTCATTTTATTCATTTTATTCATTTTATTCATTTTATTCATTTTATTCATTTTATTCATTTTATTCATTTTATTCCATTTATTTCATTTCATTTTAGTTTGTTTTATTTATTCATGTTATTATTTTGTTATATATTCATTTTTTTGTTAGAAACATTTTTAGTACTATTAAGTCCTGTTTTCCCTCTTTCTTCTTGTTGTTTTCCCTTTCTGGTTTTGTTGGCTGATCTACGTTCAGTTTTGGTTTAATGTCTCCTCTTCAAGCTTCAAATAAAAGTATTAAAAAAGAAAGAAAAGAAACCAGAAACACATACTTTTTACAGTAAAAGTACAAGTTTGAACACTTTTACTCAAGTACAGTCGACGTGGAGACGTGGAGATGTGGAGATGTGGAGGAGACGTGGAGACGTGGAGATGTGGAGATGTGGAGATGTGGAGGAGACATGGAGATGTGGAGGAGACGTGGAGATGTGGAGGAGACGTGGAGATGTGGAGATGTGGAGGAGACGTGGAGATGTGGAGGAGACGTGATGTGGAGGAGACATGGAGATGTGGAGGAGACGTGGAGATGTGGAGGAGACGTGGAGATGTTGGAGGAGACGTGAAGGAGACGTGGAGGAGACATGGAGGAGACGTGGAGGAGACGTGGACGAGACGTGAAGGAGACGTGAAGGAGACGTGGGAGGAGACGTGGAGGAGACGTGAAGGAGACGTGGAGATGTGAAGGAGACGTGAAGGAGACGTGAAGGAGACGTGGAGGAAGTCTCAAGTTATTTACACCAAACAAACGAAAAAACAGATGCTTTGAAGCGAGTGCGTCTGCTCAGAGTGGAACCAAACCAACCACTGAAAGCACCTATTTTTCATAAGAAAATGTACACACTTTTCTTTATTGAGGCAAAACTATTTTTTAATATAAACTTTTAATTTTTCTCAATTTGTGTGCTCTTTAAACATTTAAGTGTTCACGTGCTCTGAACATATTTTATTTATTTTATTTATTTTATTTAAGTTCATATTTTTTAAATTTTAAGTTTATTTAATTTTAATTACATATTTTTTCATTTTAATTACATTTTTTTTCATTTTATTTCATTTTATTTCATTTTATTACATTTTATTTCATTTTAATTACATTTTATTTCATTTTAATCTTGGCCTGAACCAGATTTGTTGATATCTTTTTCCACTTTTATCTCGTCCCAATGAGTGATTTCATCATTCTAAGCTTGATTTAGTTTTCTTTCCAAAACATTTCATTTTCAGTCAAATCCAGAGTATTCAAACACTAAATATTCAAATACTGTACATGTATTTGTGTCTAATATCTGTCAACACAACGAAGCTGCATTTTTCTGATTTCTATGTCCCAAATGTGCACGTTTTGGCCATTTTTACACATAAAAAGCCTTAAAATTATTATTTTTGAAAGTGAAAACAAGCATGATGAAAAAGATGTACTTTTTGCCACTACATTTGGTTAAGTCATATTCATAGATATTTGTTATTCTTTAGGGACCGTCAACAAATTACTTCACAGTGAGATGAAAAAAATAAAAATGTAATTAAATAAATAAATAAATACTAATAATACTACTAATAAAATAATAATAAATACATAATAAATAAACAATAAATAGAATAATAAAATGATAAATAAAAATCCTACAGTACAATATTTTTGTTTGCTTCAGTCGCCTTTAAGACATTTGCCCCGGTGACCCCAAAACAATTTATCTTATAATTACTTACTGCTTTTTATATTTGTTTAGTGGTTTAAACTCACATTTACAGCACATTTGAACTCGAAACGGCCTTAAATCGGATCAAACACGCACAGCTTTGTGAAAATACAACGCCAATTATCAACAATATCGTGAAGACACGTGACATTTTTAGCGCCGTAACTCATAATATTCAAAGTATTTCAACAACACGAACACGCGAAGCAAGAGTTCGATGAAACGTCTCGGCGGCAGCAGCATTTCGCTCCCTCAAAAAAAAAAACACTCTCTTTTCTCTTTTTATAGGTACTAATTTTCACTTCTTCTGCCCGTGTCCCCAAATGCATCGGGTTGCCGTGGAAACCAGCCTGGGTAATCAGAAAATGTCCCTCCTCCGCAGCACTCGAGAAACTACTCTGTTCCTACTTTCCCCCCCCACGTATATATGTCCTTTATTTTTTACATCGGTCGACGTGTTGGAGCAGCAAAAATGTATAAAATGTGTAAAAATAAAACGATTTAAGGAGGTTTATTGTTTTTGCATCCACTCTGCGCGCCACAAACGCTGAATCTCTCCCCAAACCATGAATAAAAGCTGTTGCCGACACACGCCAGAACACAGATCTGATTGTTGTGTCCTCTGATTAGTCTAGTTATCTGATTTGTCAACGTGTTTGTGGTTTTTAAAGTGGTTCTGTGAGTGCTGTACTTAAAGCAGCCACTAGAGGAAGGTACAAGTCAGGAAAGCGCACCAGAAGTGTGCTTGCTCACCCATTTATTCTGTATCTGAGTTCATCTGAAAGAAACATTTTAGTATATTTAAAATGTTATAAATAATTATCCGTCACTATTGCCCAAACATAAATAATAACATTAATTAATACAAAAAATGAAAATAATCTTATTTCACGTTATTCTGCTGCTAATTAGACATTTACTAAGATGTTCCTATGAATAAACTCCTTACTACAGCTAATTGGTATGATGTCGTTTTTGCACATGAATTGTGTTCTTTTTTGTTTTATTTATTTTTTTGCGCTGTCAAGGGTTAGAAATGTAGTTTTTACCAAATAAGTACAAACTAATGTAATATAAAAACAGATGCTGCGCAAGAAGCCATTGCGAGTGACGGCCATGTTATTCTGTACAGTTGCCATGACGATGTCACACAGCACCAACATTCTGCCACTCAGAACTCTTAAGAACTCTGAATGAGGAAAATCGGACAAAAGATGATCTTTCTCTTTCTGTCTCACTCTCTCTTATTATTTTGTTTTTTTTACGATAAAGCGTAAAACACATACTTTGAAGACGTACAACTCCAGTAGGTGGCGGTAAATGCACCTTTTCAGTTGGCTGCCAACCACCATTAAAAGCAACACAACAACAATAAAATGTAATTATAAAGATCTACAATAACTAATAGTGACTGCTTCTTATGCAGTCACTAAATTATTATGCAGTCGCTCTTGTATTACGCAGTTGTTCATTTATTACGCAGTCGCTCATTTATTATGCAGTTGTTCATTTATTACGCAGTCGCTCATTTATTACGCAGTTGCTCATTTATTACGCTGTCACTAAATTTTTGCACAGTTGCTCATTTATTACGAAGTCACTCATTTATTATGCAGTCATTCATTTATTATGCAGTTGTTCATTTATTACACAGTTGTTCATTTATTACACAGTTCATTTATTACGCAGTTGCTCATTTATTACGAAGTCGCTCATTTATTACGCTGTCAAAATTATTGAACAGTTGCTCATTTATTGCGCAGTCGCTCAATTCGTATGCAAATTAGCAGCTGCCGTTAATGATTGTTCTCCAAATAAAATAAAGTGAATTAGTAAAACATAATGTATACAGTTGTGGCAGTACTTCCAGAGGCCACACGAGGCGCAGCCGCTCTCCAGCCGACCACGAGCGGAAGTGAAGGCGTTGCCATGGCAGCGGATGTGTGTACACGTTAGCCTCGGAGCTAACGGAAGCTAAAGCCCGAGACACGGCGGACTTTCGAGGGGAATAAAGCCCGAAGATGGTGAGCGCGGCCGGGTTAAAGACCGGGACTGAACCGGGCCGAACCGGGACTGAACCGGGCCGAACCGGGATAAACCCAGAGCTAAACCCACGGACAGAGGCTCCTGAACCAGACACGGACACGGATGAGAAAGTTCAGACACTAAACAGAGCTGCGACATAACGAGTATTTCTGTTGTTTAAGAGAGTTTTAAACATTTTAACCAAATAAAGATTGAAATATGGAGATTGAAGGCTTCTAGATAGAGAATGTTGTTTTAATTTAAGTGAATTATTACAATTCAAACTGAAACTGTTCCTGAACCCTTTGGAAACTGGGCTTTGGTGACAACAACGTGAAATAAATAATGTTCTCTTTTAATCATTGTAAATACCATGTGTAAATTGAACTCATGGAGAACTTATTGTGTTCATGGCATTTGAGTTCAAGCCGCTTGATTCAAACGCTTCTGTGCAAACTCTTCGTCATCATGTTCAGGCGTTCAAACCAGGATTTGAGTTTGTTCGGTTTGGCGTCGTCTTTATCTGTTTTTCTTTTCCTTCAGGCGCCAAAAGGAAAGAGCAAGAAGACGGGGAAGAAGCTGAAGACGCCCGCCGTGGTGGACGCTCTGTCCACGGAGGAAATGAACAAGGACCAGGTGAAGGCCGAGGACAGACAGAGGAGAGACTGAGGACAGACTGGGATAGACCTGGTTCGATCCTGGTTCAGACCTGGTTCGGACCTGGTTTAGACCTGGTTCGGTCCTGGTTCGGACCTGGTTCAGACCTTGTTCAGACCTGATTCAGACCTGGTTTGGTCCTGGTTTGGTCCTGGTTCGGTCCTGGTTCAGACCTGGTTCAGACCTGGTTCGGACCTAGTTCTGTCCTGGTTCGGACCTGGTTCAGACCTGGTTTCTGGTTCCACAGCTGGAGGAGCACATCATTCGGCTGAGGGAGGAGTTGGACCGAGAGCGCGAGGAGAAGAGCTACTTTCAGCTGGAGCGGGACCGGATCCAGAGCCTGTGGGAGACCAGCCAGAGGGACTTGGACCAGGTCCAGAGGGATCTGAACCAGAGGAGCCGGGAGAGGGAGGAGGCCGAGGAGCGCCATCGCCTGGAGACCAACGTAACTGCAACACCACTACTGTTACTAAGATGTTAAAATATCTACAAATACATACATTTACTCTTATCCTGCAGTGTGACCTTGTGACCTTGTGACCTTGTGACCTTGTGACCTTGTGTCTCAGGTTTACAAGCAGAAGCTGAAGCACGTCCTGGCGGAGCAGCACGGCGCCGTCTCTGAGCTGAAAACGGACAAAACCTCGGCCCAGAACCTGGACCGCAATCAGAACACGGACCGAGAACTCGACCTGGTCCACGAGAGGAGCGGCCTTCAGACCAAACAGAGGGAGAAGGAACATCTGAGCGAGAAGAGTCTCAGGACACTGCAGCTGGTGAGGGACACTTCACCTGTAGGACGTGTGTGAGGACATCGGGAGACACTTCACATAGGACATGTGTGTGTGAGGACACTGGAGACACTTCACCTGTAGGACGTGTGTGTGGAGGACATCTGGAGACACTTCACCTGTAGGACGTGTGTGTGTGAGGACATCAGGAGACACTTCACCTGTAGGACATGTGTGTGTGAGGACATCAGGAGACTCTTCACCTGTAGGACGTGTGTGTGTGAGGACATCTGGAGACACTTCACCTGTAGGACGTGTGTGTGACATTGGAGACACTTCATAGGACATGTGTGTGTGAGGACATCTGGAGACACTTCACCTGTAGGACGTGTGTGTGTGAGGACATCTGGAGACACTTCACTGGAGACATTTCACCTGTTGGACGTGTGTGTGAGGACATCTGGAGACACTTCACCTGTAGGACATGTGTGTGTGAGGACATCTGGAGTCACTTCACTGTAGGACGTGTGTGTGAGGACATCTGGAGACACTTCACCTGTAGGACGGTGTGTGTGAGGACATCTGGAGACACTTCACCTGTAGGACGTGTGTGTGTGAGGACATCTGGAGACACTTCACCTGTAGGACGTGTGTGTGTGTGAGGACATCTGGAGACTCTTCACCTGTAGGACATGTGTGTGAGGACATCTGGAGACTCTTCACCTGTAGGACGTGTGTGTGAGGACATCTGGAGACACTTCACCTGTAGGACATGTGTGTGTGTGAGACTGGAGACACTTCACTGTAGGACGTGTGTGTGAGGATCTGGAGACACTTCACCTGTAGGACACGTGTGTGTGAGGACATCTGGAGACACTTCACCTGTAGGACATGTGTGTGGGAGGACTCTGGAGACACACTGTAGGACGTGTGTGAGGACATCTGGAGACACTTCACCTGTAGGACGTGTGTGTGAGGACATCTGGAGACACTTCACTGTAGGACGTGTGTGTGTGAGGACATCTGGAGACACTTCACCTGTAGGACATGTGTGTGTGAGGACATCTGGAGACACTTCACTGTAGGACGTGTGTGTGAGGACATCTGGAGACACTTCACCTGTAGGACGTGTGTGTGTGAGGACATCTGGAGACACTTCACCTGTAGGACGTGTGTGTGTGTGTGAGGACATCTGGAGACACTTCACCTGTAGGACGTGTGTGTGTGAGGACATCTGGAGACACTTCACCTGTAGGACGTGTGTGTGTGAGGACATCTGGAGACACTTCACCTGTAGGACAGTGTGTGTGTGAGGACATCTGGAGACACTTCACCTGTAGGACAGTGTGTGTGAGGACATCTGGAGCACACTGTAGGACATGTGTGTGTGAGGACATCTGGAGACACTTCACCTGTAGGACTGTGTGTGTGTGAGGACATCTGGAGACACTTCACCTGTAGGACATGTGTGTGTGAGGACATCTGGAGACACTTCACCTGTAGGACGTGTGTGTGTGAGGACATCTGGAGACACTTCACCTGTAGGACGTGTGTGTGAGGACATCTGGAGACACTTCACCTGTAGGACGTGTGTGTGGAGGACATCTGGAGACACTTCACCTGTAGGACGTGTGTGTGAGGACATCTGGAGACACTTCACCTGTAGGACGTGTGTGTGAGGACATCTGGAGACACTTCACCTGTAGGACGTGTGTGTGAGGACATCTGGAGACACTTCACCTGTAGGACGTGTGTGTGAGGACATCTGGAGACACTTCACCTGTAGGTGTGTGTGTGAGGACATCTGGAGACACTTCACCTGTAGGACGTGTGTGTGAGGACATCTGGAGACACTTCACCTGTAGGACATGTGTGTGAGGACAGACACTTCATGTGAGGACATCTGGAGACACTTCACCTGTAGGACATGTGTGTGAGGACATCTGGAGACACTTCACCTGTAGGACGTGTGTGTGAGGACATCTGGAGACACTTCAGTCTGTATGGAGGTGATGACACGAGCTATGTGTGAGGACATCTGGAGACACTTCGATGTAGTAGTTATTTTATTATGTATTATGTATCGCGTGGTTCTTGGAGGTGGTCTGGAGGTCCTCCCCCAAAAGTGTGTTGAAACCCTGGAGACGCTTTCGGATGCTAATCAGGTACTCAATGAGGAGGGAGTGAAAGTCAGGTCACAATAGGATGTGGATGGCCCATCTCAAGGCAGTTAGTAAAACAAAGGGATTCGTCTCAAGTGAAACCAAAAACTCCCATTATCAGGAGGTCCCGCCCTGTGGGCAGGGCTTACACAGAGGAGGATATAAACCGGAGTTCCCAGACTTTAGAATGACTCTGGATGAGCGTCGAAACGTTTTGAGTCCAGATAAAACAACTGAATCTTTTTCCAGAATGGAACTCTCCTGGACGAATGAGGGATTACACCAACATCTCCCCAAAGTTAAAAAAAACCAAAACATGCCAATTTGACTAAAATAACAAGAATTCACACTTGAATTCACAACAATGGCATTATTCAATATTACTGCTCCAGTTCTGACTCAAACTTCCCCCCAATCTCCCCCCCAAAATTTCCCCCCAATTTTCCGCCTGTTTTCAAAAATTTTTTCTAAAATCAGTCATCAAATTCCATTCCATTTCCCCACCAATTTTCCCCCACATAATTTCCACCAAGCTTGCGTCTTTGTCATTCCTCTGGTTGATCGTCTGGTTGTTGATCTTCTGCCTGATCTGGCTGATCTTCTGTCTGATCTCCTGGTTGATCTTCTGTCTGATCTTCTGTCTGATCTTCTGTCTGATCTTCTTCTGTCTGATCTTCTGTCTGATCTTCTGTCTGATCTTCTGTCTGATCTTCTGGCGGATCTTCTGGCTGATCTTCTAGTATCGTCTTGCTGATCTTCTAGTAGATCTTCGCCTTGCTGATCTTCTGTACACGTTTCCTCAGACGTGGAGGAGAAGTTCGGCGCACTCCGCTCGTCTCTGAGCCAGGAGCACGAGCGGAAGCTGCAGCAGGAGGTTTCTGAGGTGGAGGCTGGCGGCCAAGAAGAAGATCAGTGAGCTGCAGACGGAGCAGCAGCGCCTCCTGAGGGCCACAGAGGAGCACTACAGCAACCTGAGCGGCAGACTGGAGACTGAGCACCGGGAGCTCACCGTAAGGACCACTGATACTTACTTACTGTTACTACTAGTACTACTACTACTACTACTGCTACTATAGTACATCTGATCTGATCTTTGAGGGAGTAATGCCTTTTTGTGTCTGAAAATACCAGATTTATAAATTAGTTCACAATCAAATCGAAATCGCAATTAGCAAATCACAAATGCTGAAAAACATTAACAAGAAAATTGCCTTGTAAAAAATATGATAAATGATCAAAATTAAGAATTGACTAATCATTTCTTGCTAACATCGCGGAGACAATAGGCGCTTCTTCGTCAGACTTCACTCTTCTCTCTTCTCTCTGGTCTGGTTTTGTCGGCAGGAGCAGCAGGCGGAGCTCAGGGCCGAGTTGTCCCGAGTCCAGAGGAAACTGTCCGAGGCCCAGAGCGAGAACGTCCGTCTGAAGGAGGAGCTCGACCAGGCCCAAAGACTGGTCCCGGACCTGAGGAGACGACTGGAGCAGAGCCTGAAGGACAAGCAGCTGGAGAAGGTACGACACTTTTGGTTTAGTGCTGAGGAGAAGACCGGAGCAGAGCCTGAAGGACGAGCAGCTGGAGAAGGTACGACACTTTGGTTTAGTGCTGAGGAGAAGACCGGAGCAGAGCCTGAAGGACGAGCAGCTGGAGAAGGTACGACACTTTGGTTTAGAGCTGAGAGGAGAGACCGGAGCAGAGCCTGAAGGACGAGCAGCTGGAGAAGGTACGACACTTTGGTTTAGTGCTGAGGAGAAGACCGGAGCAGAGCCTGAAGGACGAGCAGCTGGAGAAGGTAGACACTTTGGTTTAGAGCTGAGGAGATGACCGGAGCAGAGCCTGAAGGACGAGCAGCTGGAGAAGGTACGACACTTTGGTTTAGAGCTGAGGAGATGACCGGAGCAGAGTCTGAAGGACGAGCAGCTGGAGAAGGTACGACACTTTGGTTTAGAGCTGAGATGACCGGAGCAGAGCCTGAAGGACGAGCAGCTGGAGAAGGTACGACACTTTGGTTTAGAGCTGAGGAGATGACCGGAGCAGAGTCTGAAGGACGAGCAGCTGGAGAAGGTCGATATCAAAGGAACGGCTGAAGTTCAGAGCTCGTTTTCTTGATCGTTTTTCTGTGACGTTTCAGAAAGGCCGAGAGCGAGAGAAGCATCTGGAGAAGGAGCTGCGAGCGCTGAAGATGGAGAACACTCTGTTGCAGCAGGCCTTCAACAAAGTACATCCTCTGCTCCATCTGACCCTCGCCTCTGATTGGCCGTGGTTCTAAACTCTGCTCTCTGATTATTGGCCCTCAGGTGGAGCAGGAGCGAGACCAGCTCAAAGACTCTCAGCTGCAGTTGGAGCTGGAGGTGCAGCGCAGGAACGGCCTGAAGGAGGCGCTCTTGCAGAAGAAACTGTCTGCACTGAGCCTGGAGCTGCAGAGGAACCAGGTGCGGACCGGACCTGGGTCGGGACCTGGGCCGGTATCTGGACCAGGACCAGAGCCGGGATCTGGGCCGGGATCTGGGCCGGGACCTGGGCCGGTACCAGAGCCGGGACCTGAACCGGGATCTGTGCTGAGGTCCAGGTCTTGAACTGGACTCTGGTCAGGTTTAGAGCAGGACTGATGCGTCTCAAACTGGGTACGCTGAACACTGTTTTAGATCTCGTTTGAATCTGATCCAGACGTCGCTTTGACGAGCCACCACACATCGATGACACTTGGAACATTCAGTTTAGATCTTTGTCACATCAAAATGTTTGAGATTTGTGTTCCAAGAGCAGTTTTACTTTGGGCTATTTGGGCCACTTTAGCAGAAGCCTGTGGCCCATAGTTTGGACTTCTCTGATCCAATCCACTGGCATCATCTGGTCTCCAAGAGGGTTTTAACATGAGCAGAATGACTAATGAAAGTACTCAAAAAGCTGCTCCAAATATAATAAAAACAAACAAACAAAAAAATCCCCATTTCTGATGATGTTTCTGTGTTTGATTCTCTGCTTTGTTTTGATTAAGTTTAAGTCAAAATGTTGGTTTTTCTTTCAGTTGGACCAAGAACTTGGGGTGATTTGAGTCCCTGGACCAAAGACCAGACCAGGATCACAGTCCAGACTAAGTCCAGACCAGCAGGCGTCTGAGCACTTTTTACTAACTGAGACCGATCTACGTTCTTCTGAGTTTGCCTTCTCCTTTTCCCCTTTTGAAGTTCGCAGCACGTCTTATTTTTGGATCTTTTTTTTTTTTTTAAAGAAAAAAAGATTCACAAAGAACTCTGAGGGTTTTATCAGAACTCCAAAACCAAAACTGTCCTTCAGCTCGCGAGTGAAGAACGTGGAGTCCAAAAAGCTCAGGAGAGTTTATTAACGAATGTAAACGAGTCTTAAAAAAACGCAGTATTCTCTCGTGTGAATGTAAAACTTTCAAAATAAAAGCACACTTCACTTTGGCTCCAGTTTGTTCTCTTTTATTAAGTAGAAAACAGTATTTGAATGTTTTTTAGGCCTTTTTTCTGCCCAAAAAAAACCCTCAACACTGTCGCAGATATGGTTTTAGCCTGATTTAAACTCCTTCACTGCACCTGAAAACACGGCCAAGGTACGGTCTGTTCTGGCTCAATTTAGTCCTGGTTCAGTCCGAGCACCATAAGACCATGGCAGAAATGAAACCAGTCAAATGCTCGTGAGGCACATGACAGCTCTGAGGTGGAGGTGGCCAGACCTGAAATGCAGCCGCTCAAACCATTCACATCACTTTGAAAATAACTCGATTTCTGAAACAGTCTCCAGATGAAACCATGGAAACCTTTCTACCGCTGTAAACAGAAGGAGATACTTTTTTAATGGCCTGATTTGTGCCTTTAAGATGTAGATGGACCGCTGATTGAGCACCAGACATGTGAGTGCCCTTCTGTGTTCATACAGCTTTTTCTGTGCAGTGGCTGTTTAGGATCCCAAATGAAATACACAGTATAGTAGTAGTAGTAGTAGTAGTAGTAGTAGTAGTAGTAGTAGTAGTAGTAGTAGTAGAAGGTAGTAGTAGTAGTAGTAGTAGTAGTATATCCAAAGTTATAGTTTTTGAGTTGGTGCCCCATTCAAATTAATAGGAACAATTTTAATGGGGCACCAATAATAAAAACATAGAACTTTGTTGTTTGTAGACTGCACGGGCACAGTGGCACATGGTTCTTGTTTATATGTTTTCTACATTTGCCAATGAGTAATCAATAACTACTGTATCAATATCTAACTTCACGCTCTAGTTTCTAAAGGTCACTTATTACCGATGTTACTCACGTGTGGTCAAGCGGTTGTCCCTGGGTTTTTCATAGTTTGTGATGCTTGGAGGCTAACGCTAACTCCCCCATTGAAAATGCATTATGCTAACTCAAGGAATGGTACGGGGCTAATGGAACACAGCGTTTGGTTTGCAAAGGGTCTAGAGCAGGGATGTCAAACCCATTTGGGCCGCGGACCGAATTTTAATGTTTAGGCTGGGTCGCGGGCCAAAAATAACATAAAAAATAAAACTATAAAAACTATAAGAAATAAATAGCTTTATATAGCCTAGTGATAGTTACATGTGGACACTATTGCACTAATCTGCAGCAGGATTCAATTTTCATTTTGGGTAATTTTTTACTTGGGGGTTTGGAGCACAAACTGACCCTGATGCTTCACAGAATGATTTATTTGACTTGAAATAAGAGGGTTAAAGCATTGTTTTTATGTACAGCATATCAAGCAGCTTAAGAGTTTTCAAAATGGAATAAATAATGAAAAAGTCCAACGTCCCACGGGTGGGACGCACTAAGCGTAGGGGGTTAACCCCTTACGGTGAGAAGGTAGACCTGTATGTTCGGCGGGCCGGATTAAAATGTCTGGCGGGCCAAACCGCGGGCCTTGAGTTTGACACATGTGGTCTAGAGTATCACATAAAGTAACATCATTTCTTCCCTTTTCCAGAGTGAGAAAACTCAGACATTTTTTCCTTTTATCTGGGCCACAATGGTGAGTGAACATTTTATCCTCATTACAGTTTATAAACCTTATTATATTCATTCTTAAAGGTGTAATGTGTAACATTTCTGGTGGAGGGTCTGCCACCTGCTGTTTCATGCCATATTGTTGAACATTCCAACATGTTACAGAGTGCACCTCACAAATATGAGTTTGAAATACGTGTTTGTCTGTATTGTTTGTTCAGACTTGGAGAAATGACTTGGAATGATGAGCGCGTTCTGTGGGACCAGTTCAGTGGGACCCGGCCCGGTTCAGTGGGACCCGGCCCGGTTCTGTGGGGCCCGGTTCAGTGGGACCCGGCCCACTTCTGTGGAATCTCTCACATTGTCGTCCCACGAGAGTTACTTTGGGAACCAGACCTGTTCATCCACGAGACGTAAATGAAACTTTATTTGTTTCAGTTAAGAGTAGTGAAATCATTATTTGTAGTTTTAGGGTGCCTTGACACATTTACCACATCAAATCTAGGACCAAACTCAAAACTAAACTTGGATTAAAACAGGACTAAACAAGGACTAAAAGAGGACCAAACCAAGTTCACATCAGGACTATAATGGAAAAATGTCTCTCTATCAAGGTTGCAAATAATGCCATGTCTACGTATCATTTAATATTATTACAAACTCTGTTTACCTCTTTATTTCTTAGTACTTTTCCACAGAAATGCCACAACAATTTGGCGTCACGAACAGGATTCAAACCTGTGTGGGGAAAACCCCATTGGATTTCAAATCCTGTTCGTGACGCCAAATTGTTGTTTGTCGTTCTCAATAGGTAGATCTTTATTTACTCGTGCACAGTAATTAAAAACACTTCCCCTGACAAGATCAGCTCTCCCTTCCTGCCTCAAGAACAATGACAGTAAACATCCTTTTAAAGACAGTCACATACATTGACACGTACGCACATTGTCACAATCAAATCAACTCTAGTCAAAATGAAACGCTTGCATGAGCTTTGTTTTGCTTCAGTCGCACAGGGGCTCCCTGCAACCTGTCGCCTACTTTTCTGCTAAACTGGACCCAGTAGCAGTCGGGATGCCACAATGTTTACGTGCGGTCGCGGCAGCTGAAAAGGCTGTCCTGGCATCATGTGATCTAGTGTGTTATGCTGAGCTCACACTGTTGGTACCACATGCTGTCGCTTTGATTTTATTGGAACAAAAACTTCTCATCTTTCTGCTTCACGATGGCTTAGATATAACACTATTCTTCTTGAGTTGTCTAATGTCACAGTAAAACGGTGTACACAGCTTAACTCTGCCACACTCTTGCCCACCCCTGATGAAGGGGAACCTCACTGTTGTATTTCCATCATTGAACAGGTGTGCACACCAAGACCGGATCTGAAAGAAGAGCCACTCATTAACCCTGATTTGATTTTCTATGTAGATGGATCGGCATCTCGAGACGCTAACACTGGTCAGAACCGTGTTGGCTTCGCTGTATGCTCTGAGTGGGATGTGGTGGCGTCAGGACCACTGCCCTCACATTTCTCTGCACAGACTGCTGAATTGGTGGCTCTGACAGCTGACAGCGTGCAAACTGGCGAAGGGTCAGTCCTGTCACAATTTTCACAGATTCTCGCTATGCGTTTGGTGTTTGTCATGACTGGGCTGGGTTGTGGCGACACAGGAACTTTTTGAAATCAGATGGTAAGCCTATTCTAACTCACACGTTCAGGGCTCCTGGAGGCGATCTTGTTGCCATCTGAGATTGCTGTATGTAAATGTCAAGCTCACACAAACCGAGAAGACCAAATCTCTCAAGGTAACAGCAGAGCAACTTCGCAGCGAAGGCCGCGTCTTATCTAGAAACTGCAGGCCAAAACAAAATGAATTTTGTCTCAAAACTTCTTGGACTTACAGAGTCCTTATCAGCAATGCAGGAGTTTGCCACGTCAGAGGAAATCTCTGTGTGGACTAAGGCTGGGGCTGTGAAGTGTGATGGCACATGGCTTGGACCAAATAACAAACCTTGCTTACCTAAAACATTTTTTTAGGCAGATGGCGTTGATCTCACATGACCGTGACCATGCATCAAAAGGGGGGATGGTGACTGCTGTGGGACAAAATTGGTTCACAAAAGGTTTTACAATTTATGCCCAAAAGTTTTGTCAATCTTGTGCTATTTGTTTAAAGAACAATCCAGGTAGAGCAAAACAGGTCCCACAGGCAGCGCACCCACCACCAGAAAGGCCGTTTGGGCACATGCAGATGGATTTCATTGAACTAACTCCATGCGAGGGCAAGAAATTCTGTCTGGTGTTTGTTGATGTTTGGTCCCGGTATGTGGAAGCTTTTCCATCTAAACATGCTTCTAGTAGCAACGCAGTGGTCAAAGCTCTGATCACAGAGATTGTGCCACGCTGGGGTATTCCTGAATAACATTTCTAGTGACAATGGCAGCCATTTTGTAACTAAGGTGGTGGAGGAGGTGGGTCAATTTCTGGGCATTGATCTCCGTAACAAACCTCTTATCATCCTGAATCATCAGGGCTCGTCGAAAGGAAGTAACGGGACGATCAAAACAAAACTGACTAAAATCTGTGAGCGAACAGGACTCTCGTGGGTCAAGGCGCTTCCACTCGCACTCATGTTCATGCGTATGCGAGTACAGGCAAGATGTAAAATGAGTCCATTTGAAATTCTGTTTGCTCGCCCACCTAATAGAGGCCTGAGCCCACCTCCACCACGAGATCTACCCTGATTCTTCCCTTTGTGATGATTCAATGTTAGCTTATTGTAAAGAATTGGATGCACTGTTGTCCTCTATTTCTGCGCAGGTAAAAAAACGCTCTCCCGAAGGCAGCTGAAGCTGTACTTCATAACTTCAAGCCAGGAGACTGGATCCTGGTCTGAGAGCCAAGACGTAAGCACTGGAGGTCCAAACGCTGGTTAGGTCCATTCCAAGTTCTTCTCATCACAGACACCGCAGTGAAAGTAGCCGAACGCGGTACTTGGGTTCACGCATCACACTGTCGAGCAGTCTTCAGCTCACCTGCGGAGCGTCAACAACAACAGCACGGCTGTCTGTCCACCCGTGGGTCAGACACAAGGGCCGGCTGCAACTCCAACCTCAACCACTGAGGACGTCGTGGGACCTTTGAATTGCAACGATCTCAAGCGCGTGAGAGCAGGGGTCAGAGCAGGTCATAAAGCTCGACCCGCACCAGAGCCCACTGATCGGGTGCTCCGAGCACGTGGCACTCCGCCAAGACCCAGCGCAGTTTGAAGCTCTGCATCGTTTGGTAATCGCATCTACACAAC